>JADWOT020000153.1:0-68869 GCA_036345935.2 Taenia hydatigena
TGTTCCACCTATATGCATGACTTCTTCCAATGAACTAGATTTTCCTTTTAAAATTAATCTTTACTTATTGTCAAAGCATAATATTGCTTTAGCAGTTAAATGGATGCTCTGCACGGGATCATGTAGGCACAGGCCTGGATTCAAGATGGATGCTACGCTTGCAGATAGTCCTGCCCGATTGATTGGCAGGAGTATTGTACTGGTCAAATCTATAAGATTGACAATATGACTAAGACAAAAATGAACCAAGGACAGTTAATTGCAATGCTGGATTAATACAAACACATCACAAACGTGCTCATTTTAAAAGGGAAAATGCGATTAATGCGAAATATTATGATAAGAGAAACTAAACGATTCACTACTAACTAGTCGAAAACTTAAATAACGCGATAATTGCGGGTTTCGAAAGCAAAGCAACTCAGATATTTTAATGTCAGTCGCGATTTCTAAGGCCATTTAATCGCTCAATTGAAATCAGATTACCATGAAAATTAAGTGGGAAGAACGCACCAAGTCCATGCTACAGCAGACGTCTGCAACCTCAACGAACCCACCAGAATCTTTTTCTTCTTATTTGATTTCTGGATGTTCCAGAACGTCTCGGATTTCGCAATCTCTTTATGTTCTCCTGATCGGCAAATGCTGCATACAAAAGAACTTAANTTTCGTTAATTGATTGTATGATCCATTTATGGCCCTAGCTTGATAGCTTATCTAATATTTAATGATTAAATTGTGAGCTGAAATTCAGTTGGCAAAGGAGTAAATAAGACATGAATTTATTTGTCGTGTCTTTCATTGTGTAAATATCCACCGAGGGCATATCCGGACTAGACCGCAAACGTGTTTGAGCAGAAGAGAATAATTGCTGGTCACAACAAGTGCGTCTAAAAACAACAAAGATTTTGTGCAAAAAACTAAGCGCAAAATACTTGCACTGCTTTAATTTCGATTGGGCAAAATGTCTGACATTAAACTTTTCCACACAGCCAATACAAATCAACATTCACAAACACGTTAGTTCCTAAGCAAGCAACAATTTTAGCAAAGTAAAAGCAACGCCGTTTTGTTGCTGTAATGTTGAACGATTTTCAAAACTAGAGGCTGTTGTCATTTAAAATGTTCAATCATTCCGCTGCGTCACATATGTGTGGCACAAATCGTTCATTAGGCAAGGACGACCTGCTGTGCCAACTTGAACCTCGGACGCATTAAATGAGATTAAAATAAGCAAGCAAGGAAGTGATAAGTATCTTATAATAATGACAGTAATTCGAACCCAAATTGCGGTTTGATGGCCGTGGACTAGTCACTGGAAGACACTCCTCGGTAGCTGAATGCGAGATCACCTATGACAAAGTGGTGGACTAATGTCAGCGTACACACGCCCCCCGAAAAAAATTAGCCAAATTTAACCACCTATTTTCTGTGCATTCAGTCAGGCATTTTATTTGGGTGTGGTATGCTCAGGACTATTGATGGCATAATAGGTAGATCCATGGCGTACATCAAAGAGAAGGGATCGATATGAGTGATGTGGATGCATGGAATGTTCATGGCGTGGCATGCCATTCATCAGCGTGAGGTTATAACCATTAACATTAGCACATTAACGAATAGACGGAAAGGCCATAGCTACCGTCTATAACAAACTAGTAAATCATCTACGGCACAAATGTGTGACATGCAAGCTGGAGTGAGCAATTAGAGCATAATATATAGTGCTGGTAGAGTACGCGCCAATTATGGGTTGCAACCAAAGCAAATTTATTAAAACATGGCATAAAAAGCAAGGCACAGTCTTTTTCTCTACGAAGATCACCTTTACTCTGTGGGATCCTGCTGGCTCCCTAGATATCTTGCATATCTCAGTGAAATTGTCTACTTCCTCCACCACCGACTCATTATTGACCTGGCACTTTAATCGTACAAGTCCATATAAGAGACTAACAGGCAAGCCAATTTGACGAATGCACTTGGGTTCGTGTCGACTGTGGATGCTGACTGAGATGGTTAAACCGGTTGCGGTAGTCCGTTTGGAGGACACACATGGAATGTCTTGTCCCTCTCACATTGATTGAAGCCTTTGTTAACCTAATAAGTAGTTCAAGCCTTTAAAAATCATGAAAACTATGTAGCATAGTCTGAATTCTTTGCTTTTAAGGCTGGAATTTCATCATTTCGTCCCAATCGCGATTCTTTATTCGCATGCCTTTATGCTAATTTGGCCATTCAATCACTTCTTCTGCTTGTTTTGCTCATCGAAACATAGCAGGAGTACCAAAATTATCTATTACGCATGCAGCGTGTCCACCTTGCTTTTATTGAAATAAAGGTCTACTAATGCGGGAAGAAGCCGGTGGTGCGACCTCCCATTCAGTCGTGTTCTTTACTTACCTTCTCTGTGGATCCGCTGCAAAGTCATAGCTGGTTTCTTTGAGTCACAGAAAAGTTGAATGTCTGCTGGTCTAAACTTCCAGTCGTGTCATTAAGAAAAAACTACAATCTACAGAAAGGCAAATGATTTTGCATTTAAATACGAACTCGTGCTTCCCAGCGACCACCTCACAGCTTTTACAGCACAGGCTGGATTCAGGTAACTGTCATCAGTTCAATAAACCCATAAGTTATTCGTTTGCTAATGCTAATTTTACTTAATGCATCTCTGACGCAAGGCATCATGACCGATCGTCCTTACCAAATCAATGGCACTTGTCACATGTATGTGACGCAACTGTGTAATCGTCTATTTTAAGCAACAACAATCGCTGATTTGAAAAGCGACCAAAGCAATTACAATAGTCAGCAGGCATCGCCTCAACCTGAATGATAATATTTGGTGTCTAGAAGCTAATGCTTTTGCAAACGTGGACTTGCTTTGACCGCAAAAACACAAATAACTAAATTGATCAGCAGTATCAGGGCGCATACGAAGTATCCAAAGTTGCTTAAAACGCCTTTGCAACCTAAAAACCTTCATTGATGATGACATTTTTGAAAATTTATAGATCAGTATCCTTGCGCATACCTTCAACGATGACCACTAAGAAAAAAGACTGCCAGTTGCTGCAATTGGGAGCCGCCTACATTCACGACTGAGCTGTCTCCTCTGGATAGCCGTCAACCACTAAGGGTCTCACTGAAACTCCTCTTGCATACTCCTCCGCGTAGTAAAATGGACACCTGGTTGGGCGGTCGGTAGGATCCCGACCATGCAAACACATGTCCAATTCGAAGCATGCCATGGTTCCGATTTCCAATCATTAATCATTTATAGCTTGAACGATCACGCGGACATCAAATGGGGTTGAGATGAGTCATCACTCTACCACTCCGAAATTAGATGCTTTAGAAGGACCTACATCGGAAACGCATTAGTGGACTAATTTGTCTGATGAACGTTCGTGGTTATCCTGGACCCAATGAACGGTAGATGGCTTTAAGATGGATTAAACATTTAGCAATCAGTGAAAATTGAGTCTCAATAGAATCTTTTTTATCTACCAATCAAAACGCGTAAGTGAGCAAGTGACCAATTCATAAAGTTTTAAATGATATGAAGAATAAATCGTAGAGTAAATGACTGGATCCTCACTGCAAAATGGATTAAAGTGTGGTAAATCAGAAGGGAAGGAGATATGCAGGAATTCATGGACACAGACAAAAAAGAAAAGTAACGTCAAAACAGATAGAGACATGAGCTTGCGAATGAAAGGTATGGGAAAAGGACTTACCATCAGCAGCGCAAGGACTGAATTTGTCTACAGTAGTCCCAACTGCAGCGAGGGTATTTCACCCATATGCGCTTTAGCGGCCGAAAGGTGGTTCTATACAGGTAGCATGCAGTGCAGCGCGGAGGGGCTAAGTGCCTATTAGTCTCGTCTGCTAGCCATGTCATCAAGTCGGAATTACAATCTGCAGTGGAACAAGTGATTTCGCCTTCGTAAAAGAGGGTGTGCATCGCAGCAACCATTCCACAGCTGCTGCATCGCAAGCTGGATTCAGGTGGCTGCTATCAGTAAATAATGTAACAGTCGCACTTTATTTGCTTGTGCCAATTCCGATTAATGCGTCTGAGGCACGATAGAACACAACCGACCATCCTTGCCTAATAAACGACCCGTGTCACACATATGTGACGCGATGGAGTAATTGCCCATTTTAAGTAACGGCAGCCATAAATTTTGAGAAATAATAAGAATTCTATCAACAAAAGGCACATTGATGCGAATCCGTTAAAATATTTGATACTTGGAGGCTAATGCATTTGCGAATACGGATCGGCCGCCACTGCGAAATGAAACGCAAGTAATAAAAGGGTTTAACAATGCTAGGGCACTTGCAAAGTTCCTAATGATGCTCAAAATGGCTTCATAACCTAAAAAATCGTAAAAAAATTTTTTTCAGTGCCATAGTATGTTACCTCGCGCTGCTCATACGTCTCAGCTACTTAGGCCCACATTTGGACTGTCCTCTCTAAACACCTGTCAACCACTTTGGAACTCCCTAAACTCAGTTCGCACAGTTCTCCGCGTAGTGGAATAGGCATCTGGCTATGCGATCTGTAGACTCTCGACTACAAAAATATGTGCTCGAATCGAAGCCATTAAAAGTGCTGAATTCGATCATGGAAACTTCAAAAATTGAGCTACCACGAGGGAATCTCTTGTGGTAGGTGGAGATGGTAGCTTGGATGAAGGTCGCAGTCGCCTTCCTTATCAGCCTAACCAGCTACAAACGGCATTGTAAAGGTCAAATAATGACCCACTTTACAATTTTGCCCTTTCAGTCAACGCGTATTTTACCACCACGCTTCAAACATCGCATTACTTTACCCATATTTCTTCACTGACACATCGAAGTCGGTGTGGAAGGCGGAGCGGCACTCACGATCAGTGCATGTGCTACCTAAGTACACTCGCTTGTTTCGTGCATTAGTCTTGGCTATATTATGGATATCGACACATGCAAAGTTCTTCTAAATCGGAAACATTAAGCAAGGAGACCAAAATGAAGGACGTCAAATCTAAAGAAAAATTAAAAGTAACATTCTGCTGTATGCAATCGGAACCGTCCTGTCCAAGTGCCAATATTTCCTCCTAAACATATTTGGACATCGACTCAAAATGTGATGAGTGAATCAGTCCTTTACAGGCAAAACTAGCGTAGAATGGTGTGCTTTGTTAAATTAACATTGTACAAGCAGGCCCTTTCCAAAGGCACCCACCCTTCCACTCGAACTTGTTGGTTTTGTGACCCTACTGAGAAGTAACATGTGGACGATAAAGACGGTAGAAAGAATGTGAATCTTCAAACCACTTCTAATGGCGACGGAGAATCTGTTTCTCTGATAGGCATATGGAGAGCCACTTAAGCTCAAATTTAACAAAATTCCGACTAAAAATCAGGATCTTTAGTACTTTCGAGGTCAGCGAAACTCACACCACTCCCTTAATCCCTGGATCATCATAACCATAACGATCTACGCCTCCGGCCCCTCAAAAAGCGCAAAAGTCTATTAATCCTTACCGACTAGCCGTAATTTATAATGTAAAGTGTCTTCCCGGTGGTAAACCGTATGCGATTTCGGTGCTGTCAAGAATGTTAAAGTAGAAGATTAACATAAAATGCATGTACCGATTCTGGTTGGTCAGTGATCACAAGCCGAGATAAGTCAGAGTCGCCTTAAGTAAATAGATTTTGTCGATTAATCTGAAAAGTTTGGTTTGCTAGCAAATATTTGCCATCTTAGCTTCATTTGCTGTGTAACATGAAGAAATAAACTACAGACGAGGTCGATAAATGAGCTCCACGCAATTAGATGTCATATTCTTCAAGTCTATGGCCCACTTAATCACATGCTCTGCTATGAAGGACGGTCTGTTTTACACAGGAAAGAAGTCGTATGAAAAGATAAAGGGAAGGGATAGTGAGCGTCAACCCAACTGTTAGCGCAAATGAGCTTGACCTTGTCTAGTTAGCCTTCCTTAGCAAACTTCCGACAGTTTGGAAGAGCACCGCTGACTGAGAAATCGGTTGCACCGAGGACTCTAGCATCAGGTGCATCAAAACAATGAAAACGCACAACGTGTTAATACAAATGTCTTTGCATTTTAATTTCTCCATTGAGGAAGTCTTTGTTGTTCACGCTTGCATAAATCTTTTCCACTGTCATCTTCATTTGGCGTATGAAACCCGGATGTACCACACCAAAGTTGCCTCTACACACTTACTTCTCCAGGCTTACGTCTTCGTAATGGATGAAAAGATTTTTCTTTATGTATGCACGCCTTAACACACCAAGTTCGCATATGATAAGTCTAATTAAGAAAGAGAGAAAAAAGAATTAGAAGAATAAGAAAATGCAGGAAGGACTGACCTGATCTATGTCAATTTAAGACAAAAACTAGCTGTCGAGTGTTGCTACAAGCAAATTACTGCAGTAAGTTGTCACAATCATGCCAAATATTGCAAGCTCAGCTTCAAACAAATGCAGCGACCCCTTCTACAATTATATCAATAGTGAAGCATCACCCCACACCGGTCATCGTAATGATGGGTGAATCCATCAGATGTGTGTCGCTTCCGATTAGTCGCCACTGAGTATCTGCCCGACTACTGCGATCATCATTCGCTCCGACCTGCCGACCATTGACTTAAGACAGGGCTACAAATACTAAGCTGTCGGTATGAAAGAACCAACTGGGTGTTAGCGGTTCCATTGTGAGTGATGGGCAAAGCACAGCTCACCCCATTGGATCACGCACCCATATGCATGATGCAAAGGTCTGCCACGCATTCGTTGAATAAGCAATAAGTGAACTACCTCCTCATTTGACTCGACTATTTTCTGTTTATGGGCAGCCAAGTGGAAAAACAAAAAAGGCTTTGCCTAAAGTAAAACGATTTCATGCCGCGGAAACATATCCTCAAAACTCCTCAATCGAAAATTAGCATGAAGATTTGGAATGATCCGTGTTTCGCAGCCTAAATTGGCGCATCTACAAATGCTGGATACAAATTACTTTAGTCTTTGGTGTGATTCATTAATCTGAGACATATCTGATATCAGCACTTCAAAATGCAGATGAACAGAGCCACATAATGCGACATATTAAGATTTTCGTAAAAGCTAAATAATTAATAGAGAAAAAGAATCGTCCCCTTTCTTCGACCACTTTACATGCTCAGGAAGTCACATGTACTTTGCACCGTGACTTCTTGGCCATATCCTTCGTCCACATTGTCAAATTGCACCTTACGTCTTTTCGCCGCCCTCAGAACACTGAGGTGCCCTGAACAAACATTTGCTATTGCGATTGTTCTTCAGCTCACCCGCGCAATGAACAGTGTAAAATGCCGCTACAAATAGGATTCAATGGATATCGAATGCTGTGACCAGTTGAAGCGGGAAAGCTTAGCTGTAAGGTAAAAGAACCCGCCAGCATTTTACCAGTTGTCGGCGCTTGATTATAACCGCGATCCCAGAACTCTCCGCGACTGTTATTTGCCGGGAGGGTTATGCTTGTCTAATTGAACCAGTAACCAGCTTAGTATCCACGACGCCACCAGACGTCCGACGACCTTCGATGAAAAATATTAAAAAGAGAAGAGTGGAACAATAAGCATAGGAATGCATCAGAAAAATATAACAAAACGACAACATTTAACTTGAAAGCATGTCAAATATATAATGTCGCAATAGCACAGCCCGCGGACTAAGGTAGTGATCAATTCAGTGGCCAAGCAACGTAATTGCAAACAATGGGCAGAGAAAGCAAGTCTTTCCGAGAGCAAATGACATTATACTAGACTCCTGGACAGGATTCCAGTATTCCTCACACGAGCAGGCAACATCTAACAGAGGATATAAATGAAAGTGAATTAAATCTTTAAAAATAACTCACTTAATTAAGTTGATTGTTGTGCGTATCGTTCATGCAATTACAAGACCGATTTGGTGAATTAATTCGGCTAGGTATCTCAACACGTAATTTGGTTGGATTTTGAGCGTCATTGTCATCGCAAAGTCAGTACTTGTGTGGTATAAATTTAAAGGATTTGAGGTTTGGAGGAGATCTAGGAACCTATCCTCGTCTGCCTTAAATTGTGTGTGCGTGTGCATAATTTAGGCTGTGGTACCTTTGTACATTTAGGGCGCCGAGATTAGACCGCGTTTCTTGCGAAGCTCGGCGTTTTTAAATATTGCTACATCAGGTGAGAGGTGATGAAAATTGCTGACAAGCTGAGGTAACCGCGAAGTACGCCAGTAGGGGCGGAGCAGGAGGTGAGCCTTCAGCAGGAATAGTGCCAGATCTTCGTACGTGTAAATGAAGGCTTTGAGTTTATTTGGATGAAGGCCTGAGGGGAATGGGGTGGAGGTAGTAGTATGCACGTCTTTAGTAGGCCCGAGAGTCCAAGTGGGATTAGTTGCAATCGACCGTGCAGAGCTTCCCAACTGGGAGGTATCGTGCGTAAAAGAATTTGAAAAATTGCCTTTGAGAGCATTATTATGGTTGTGGCATGGTGTGTTTTGTCTTACTCCCTTTCTCCCCTATCCTACTAAATGCGGTAGTGCGTACCTTCTCGACACAACGAGTCAGCAAGTGAGCCCACCTCGTTGAAGAAGCACTGATTCCTATTGTGAGTTATTTTATCTTTCCTTGCCTTCAAGATAAATAGCAGGCAAATGTGCAGGTGCATGCGTGCTAGCTCAAACCCTCATCATCACCATCGCCATCGGCACCATCACCACAAGAATACTAGGCTCAATCTACGAACAGCATACGTTCCAAACGATGCAGTCCCAACAGTGGTCGATAAAGGTGTACAGACTTCATTAGTGTGTCACCAAAATGGATTCAGAAGGAGGGCGATCACTGTTGAACCTCCATTATCGCATGCGATGCCCACCTGCTGACAGTCTTTACTACTGACATATTCTTGTGATTACTACTGATTCGACGCCAAGTAGAGGCTGCGCGTCGAGGTGGACATTCGATAGGATATTGGCAAGGGTTGGGGGCTTGCAGACAGGCGGAGACCGCAATAAGAAGATAAAGAGGAGGAGGAGAGGCGCACTCATCAACATCCAATTTGTAAATGAAGTGCTCTGTCCCTTAATCAAATGGATAGTGGTGTTATTTATAATTAAATGTTGCAAAATGCGCGATCATTGACGAGTCGTGAGTGCGTACGGTGAAGTAATTTGTAATAGGAAGAGGGAGCACCTCTCCCCCTCCCCTTGTTAATCATTGCCGAACCAACTTTCAAAGATCCTCAGCTAGCCTTAAGTGTACCAACAAATCATGAGCGATGTAGAGAAGGTGACAAAGAGGACGCAGCCGCCTGTTTGGTAATTAAATTTCTATGCGCCTACCCAATGTTAGTCATCTGGCAGTACACGGAGTACTAGACCATCACCATGCAGTGCAATTGAAGTGCTCAAAAGAGATGGCAGAGTGTGACGCCTTAGCATTCAAACGCTCATTCCATGTAGCACGAGTGAAGACCAGAAGTCTTCCCCATATTTCGCTTTTCAATCGATGCGATAGAGGTAAACTCAAAGGAAATCGAGCAAACATTCCAATCCCATGTTCAATTTTCATTCATGCAACAACATCAGCTGCGTAACCCACGATTCATTAACGGCCACCTATACCGTAATCTAGACCCGACGCTGGCGCACCCATTCCCCTCCATAAAAACTAAGCAGTATTGCTGCACATAGAGATTGCGATAATTAAATTTCCCAAGTTAAGGTTCAAAAATTTGCCCACTTTGGTGCCTTTTGGGGCAAAAAACGTGTGTGCTTCCGGAATGCATTCCTCTAAGAACCTAAAGTCTTTGGCCTAAAGAGAAAGACTTACTTAGTGCATGAATGTTTGGCATGTGTCAAGGGTATTTAAACTTCGCTTTCACACACACACCCTTTAGCATCAACCAAGGAAGGAGAGTGTCGCGCAACAGCACGATTGCTTTGGTGTTAGGCATTATACGCTGGCTGATGTTTAGGAGGACAATGGAACAGAGCTGTCAATGTTCATAGGTGAGAGGAACTTACATTTGGCAGAATATCTTTGTTGTTCAGCTGGCTTGCAAGCCTAGACTGAAATGCATATGAGCCCCTATCAGAAGCGTCATCATCTATTCTCTGTGCTGTTCTCGAGACAGCTAAAGGGGATTTTATTGTTTCAACTGTCGTTGCTTCTTGATATAGCTTCGGCACTCCAAAAAATATAGGCAGTTGAATAGGTAAATACATAGCGTACACCAAAGAAGGAGGAAATGACATGAGTGCTGTAGTTACGCCGGATGCTCATAGCGTGGCGCAACATTCATAAGGGTGAGGATATGACCATTGCCATAGTCCTTCCCACTACACATCACGAGATAGGCAAAGAGACCATAGCTCTGCAGAATGCCCATAAACATTGCAGCATTACTGTCAGCTACCACAAACTGACAAGTCCCGCATGTCACACATGTGTGACGTGTGAACTCGAGTTGGGCAATCAGGACATGATATATGATGCTGGTAGGGTTGATGCGAATCACAAATTGCAATAAGGGCGATTTTAAAAAATTTGACACAATATGCAAAAACTCTAGCCTTTTTCTCTACAAATTACACCACGACTCAATGGGTTTGCTGTTCCCTTGATTTCTATCATAAGCTAATAGAGTACTCTACTCCTCCATTCACCAGCTCTCTATTGACTTAACCCTTTGATTCCACTGACTTCAGTGGGAGACCAAAGGGTCTGCCACCTCACTCACACGGCCATTTAATCACTACTTCTGTCAATCGTTGCACCTATGAAGGTGCATCATAGGTATTTAAAAACATTTCGTGCGTGGATTGAATTGGCACTTATTGCGCAAATGTGTGTTGCTGCGGGAAATAGGCGGCAGTGCAAGACCTCCCACCCAGCTTCGTTCATTTCAGCCGCGCTCTCTGCAGAGCCGCTGTATAGCTCATCACCTATTCCTTTGAGGCACAGATAAGGTAGATACTACTGGCCTCGCCTCCTAGTTGTGCCATTAAGACAAAAATACAACCCGTAGTGAAGTAGGTGATCTTGCATTTGGATACCGAGGTGTGTCTCTCAGTAACCACCTTGCGGCTACCAGCCCACAAGTTAAGCTTAGCTTACTACTGCTTGTCCAATTACCTGACCCTATCCTTATTTGGCCCATGTTGCTTGCACTTAATGCGTCTAAAATCCAAGCCGGTACAACCGAACATTCATGCCTATTAAATGATCCGTGTCGCACATGTGTGACGCAGCAAAGTAAATGTACATTTTAGGTGACACCGACAGCCAATTCAAAAAATCCTTCAACGCTGCAATGAAGGAGAAAAGGCGTTGCTTGAAGTTTGTTTGGAACGGTTGCTGCTTAGAAGCCAATGTGTTTGCAAACATTGATTTGCATTGCATATATACAAAATGTGCTTGTTGCGACTCGCAAGGCAGTCCTCTCGATTCAAACACATTTGCGGCCTAGTTCAGGTTTACGATTATTGCAATTAGCTGTACACGTATTAGATGTTTGCTCTTGTGACTGTTTGATCGGTCACCTGCATAATTTCTGGTCTCCACAGCAGTTCATTTGCCTTCCAACAAATGCGGACGTACTTACTTTAACAACAGCTCAGAGTGGCACGTGGCAGATGTATGGCACATCACCATCAAGGCCTCAGTAGTGCGGATATTTGTAGCCTAAAATTGGAACGGTCTCAAGCATAAACCACGTAAACAGATGGTGTGAATGAAAGGCGCGTGTACTGGCCATTGGTTTGACGACTCATTGCTGGAGTGGCATCGATGCTGTACACCATCGTTCATCAAATCCCAACGCTTAATGATCGAGACGTTGCTGATGCCGTTGTGTTGATATAGAGTAGGTCTGTAATGTATCTGATAGCGCGTAGCGATATTCGAGCCGTTAGAGCGACGAACTACAAAGCAAACGAGAGTCTACAGCGCAGGCCTGCAGACCAATTCTAAAACTTGTGAGCGCGATGGCGCGCGCGCTGACTTTCTAGACGCCTTTTGCTCCAGGAACGTCAGGAGTAATTACACACCCAATCGCCGGGATTATGGTGATAAACGAATGTGTGCTAGGAGGTGCACAATGTCGAAAATGCAAAGAATGACACTGTTGCGAGCAGAATTCGAACCTGCGCAGGGAATCCCTAGTGGACTTGTAGTCCATTGCTTTCAAATGCTATACGCGACTAGACACACAGTCTGAGCCAAGTTAACGATGTCACGTAAGCCTCAGCGCGACATAGGAGAAATGCGTCAATTTAACCATTCTAACATCAAGGCCGTATCCTTCAAGTCACTAATCCTAAACCCTGTACATATGGTCCATGGGCTTGGAAGCGCTACTTACAAAAGTAATTTTACTCAAGAAAGATGTAATGGAAAATCACATCTCTAATGCATCGCCAACCCTAAGATTGCTAATGCAACGTTACGGGGAGGAAAGCAAGAAGAAGCAATTCCCATCATTTAACAAGCTATACGGCATTGTGATTTTGCACACTCCCTAGGGGTCGTTACCATCCTGTCAGTGCTAAATGGCACTTTTTCCCTTGGAACATATTTGACTAATAACTGAAGGCTGAAGATGAAATTTCAATGCATCGTATTAATGGAGCAAACACAGCCGGTCTCACAAAAGCGTCAATTCGGTTCTCACTTGACTAGTACAGAAAGAGACCACGAGTAATGATAGCTCAGTGGTTGGTGCTGGTGGTTACGCATTCGCCGCAGTCTGGCAAATTGCGAGGCTGGTTGAATTTGCGTCCATGTCCTAGTAGAACAAGCGTGACACACTTGTAAAAGCCATTCCAATCCCTTTCCCAGCCTTAGTTTGCAATAAGAAAATAAAAATTTTTTTCGTAGGATCATCATTAAAGCACTGCAAGTGCTGTGTGCGAACATTTCTTCCGCTCTTATTGTTCTACGGTAACTGGCTGTTAAGTTATAGCGCCACCTTACTAGATCTTGCAATAGTTACTACTCCTCAAGAGAATTGTGGATTTGAATCATGACGCATATGTTAGAGAGAGCTGATTATAAGTACAAAAGAGAAAATATCGTTTGAAACAAAATTCTTAGGCTGATGTAACTTAACCAAGGGAACGGTAAGGCGTACTTTCTAGTCGATCGTGGTGGGAGACAACAATGCCTCGATGCCATCGTTGTGATGCCAAGACACGTGCTTCTAGAAAGACACAAGGCAACTTTAGCCTTCCTTCACCTCCAGCCGCCCTGACCGGACACTGGGTTCGATACATTGGAGGAATAATTGCTAGTCCAAATTACGTGCAGCTGCAAAATGTCATCCCATTAATAGCAAATCTTCGATGATGGTTTTCCCATGAATGCACCTTTTCGTTGCCGTGCGACGTAGGTAGGGAGGTGACGCCTAAATGAGTGTGCTCGATGCTTTCCTTTAGCGAAGGAATGTGGACTTGTACTGGCCATTCTTGTCTGGATTCCAACAAAACAAAGTAGTAAGTCGGGAAGGACCTTAAGAATTGTTGTAGTTTATCAAGCACAACGATTCGGCCACCCTCGTTGTTTGTTAGCCTACAATTCAATCACATCCTCATCATTTAACCACTAAGTCAAAATTACTCGTGACTGCTTTGTGTGTGGGTTCCTCAAAACCGCAGACTACGAATTGCGGGAGACTACGTGCCCGAACAAATAACTTAATAGCTCGTTATTTTTACCTCGATTGCCAGTTGCGCTTCAATCACTTGTTGACTTGGCCGCTGGCAACCTGATCGCAGCATGTTTTACTCATGTGCGAAGATATTTTTAGCTTGTCGGGATTTGTGCATCGCATTCACTCTATAACGGCGCTCATTTTCAGTTCATATTCTGTTGTCTGCACTTTGCCAGAGGCAAGAAGTTAAGTGGGGAAAAGCCAACACGAATTACTGGAATGCCAGGCATGCTATGCTGGTGAGACATTGGAAGTTAAACGTGTTCATTGAAGTTGATGGCATTAATCAATGGAACTCACTTGGCGCAGTGCCAAGGAAGACCAAGAGAGGGTAAACTCACTTCCATTAAGAAGAAAAAAAGAGCAGATGAGGCAAAGCAAAAGAGGTGTAAGTTTATTTAATAGTCGAAGCACTCTGCGCCTTCACTTACACCTCCGCCATTCACCGGTGCATGTCGATTTCTGCGGCGTTTCTTCAATTAGAGTATCCCCTCTAAAATCCATCTACCAGCCATCCAAGCTAAGCGCAGGTGAAAGTGGATTTCCTAGACATATTCACTGATGATGTCAGAAGATAATAGTTTAAGACTTCCACAAACGCAGAATACCAGATGAGGCATCCTCTTCATCTGTCGGTGTTCGAATCACTTCACTATGCATGATGTCTTTTTGTTCCGTTTCTGCACAGACAAATTGGAATCTTGGCTACATTACAGACGAATCGCCACCATTCCATGTGACACTCCTTGAACCGCTTTGCAGTGGTTTACGACCCTTTATACCACTTCGATTCGGTTTTTGAACAGAGTGTGGTCTATAGAATACACGCTTCAAGAGCATGAAGCCTACATATAATCTGCGTAATTCTATAGACAATAAGACACTCAACAAATGATATAGCGCTTTTTAGTGTAGTGACTAAGGGATGACAATTTGCGGCTGGATAGTTAGGTGTCTGTACCGAATACGGCGAATTCTTAATCTCACAACCACACTTAAGCCTGTAGTCCGAATTCACTGATTTTGGCACGGCAACCTATTTACTTCTACTGCCACGGTGCTTGCATGAACATTCTCGTGAGTCTGTCAATGCTGCCTACTCTCCATATTGCAGCTCATCGCGTAGCTGAAAGCGAATGCTATATCGCTTAACAGACTCTCCAGCGCAACCACTCAAGCGACCCAATAGCATGTGGCCATTCCACAGGCCTACAACTTCCTTATAAACACACGTATATAGACTACAAATACAAGTTGTTCCTGGATGAGAAATGCTGGTCCAACTATGCCTACTTTTGTTAACAACGTTCGTCCCGCAAAGAGATTTTGAAGTGGCAATCGGTGAGCAGCTACCTTTCCATGCTTTACACCGATCGGAATGTGTTTACTCCTATTCGGCATATGAGGGCGTTTTCTTGAACTGTCAAATTTGAAAGAGATAAACAGTTGCCACTTCGAAGGAAGCGGATAATATTTTAGCTGCTGTCCAACTTTCTCCCCTTAAATTTCCCTGTTTATCACTCAAGTGTCCCTAATTTTATACCTGCTCTGTTGAAGGCAGGACGTGATGTTATACACCCAGAGGTAATTTAGCTCCATTTTACTGCTCTTGGCATCATATTTGGATTCGAATTTTACTGCAAGAAAAACCGTACACAGCCACGACCTGAGAGGCTGTCACCGTTTGTCCAGTTTTCAAACTTGCCCACGGTGCGGTTCGACCAAACAATTGTGTTCTTGGGTCTATATTCTTGTTGTTGTTGGTGGTGCGTATGTAACCTCAGAGGACGCAGAAAAGACAGCACTGCCTCTGACACCTTACCGTGTCAATGAATAAACCCATGAGAGTCACTGGTCAGTTGGGCGGTTAGCCGTTCAGGTTGATGATTCGGCTGATCAGTCATTTTACACGCTGGCCGACGGCTAATTTAATCCCGACCAGCTAGCCATTTGATGTGACTGCAGACGAACCAGGTGCTGCCAACATACGTCACAACTTACTGATGATTTAACTTGGAGAACATGAGAGAACAATGAAGTGGTCGACTATCGCTCTCCCAACTCTCGCTCAAGCCATCAATGATCATGATCTCTTGATGATGTGATGCCATTGTGGCAACATAGCGTATGGACCCCAAAATTAATTGCGAGCGGAGCATACAACACTTACATGGGCAGTTGAGCCATGTGTGTGTAAAAATATTAGACTCCTCAAGCAAAAGCAACTGGCGAATCCACCTTCAAGGGCTTATCAGATTCTTGACAAGAGTGGGTCACCCTGTTTAGCATTGAAAGACCAACCTCATGGTAATTTAGTCTTTCACACCTCAATGACACTCACACGGCTTAAGGTTGGCTTTGGCCTAGATTTGAAATCTGATTACGATTACGACTGCGGATCGTAACACGTAACACTCACCGATCTCAAGTTGATGTCCCCTTATTTAAACAGCATTTTGAGGGCGTGCAGTTAGTCACGAGAAAGCAAAATCACCGCCGTCTAAATTGAGAATCTACATTCCTTAGTCAGCGACGTGAACTCAGCGTGTATACCGACCATTGTAAAGTGGCGAATAAAGTCATAAATCGAATTGGGTGTTAGGAGGTAAGCGGCAAATGTTGCGGCAGGAGAAATTCGTCTTGGTGCGTGCGAGTGCGTACCACCAGATTTCACGCGTGTGATTATGCGACATGCAAGAAAGCAGGCGAATTTAGGAATGTCTGACAGACTAATTAAGTGACATAATGTAAGTGAACAGTCTTGGATGCATCGAATTGCATTTTGAATTTATTAGTACTATAAAATCCATATTCTCATACGCAGTAGTTTAATGTTGGGAGATAATGATGCCTTTATAGCCTACAAGAACGCCTCTACAACGATAATGGCACCGAGCCAATCTATTACCTACGGCTCGATAATTCCAAATCACTTCTATTTTGTTCCGAACCCACTCACTGCACTAAGAGAAAGTGGAGGTCTTTTCAATCATCAGTATATAATATTTTATTTTTAAAGCTTTGGGCACTTCATTGAATGCTGTCGTAGACTGAATAATCGCAAGCATTCTTGGGCGTGTAAAGCTCCAGTCCTTTCCCATATGACATGGAGACAGGCCCACTGTACCATCTCCACTAAATTGATCGTCCAATTGTTTTGCCACCGGTTGCACCAAATGTGACAACTATCAAATAACTTGGAAAAAGGGAGAAAGTAGAAGCCATTTACGGCCTCGAACATCTTTTGCATGCAGTCCAAGTTCGGGAGGAGATCCAGTGTTTGCCACATCGAGCCTGTCACAACAAGCTTTTTGCTTTGACGTGAGGATGTCGCCTACAGCATTCAGGTGTCCACAGTCCCGATGTTCAAAATCCGGGCGAGCAAGATATAAAATGACACAGTCATAATCACTCAGCTGCATCCTTTCCTTTCCTTCTTCACCTTCGTCAGACCATTCACGCATGTCTAATACGGTGCCACCTGCTGCCATCAAGAATGGATTCTACTGCTCTGAAAAGTTGGGAACGTCCTTAGACACGTCCAAGAAGAGACGAGTGGAGGGGGCAGAACGCAGTACTGGCAAATCGCGCTTGTAGCGACACAAGCTCTCTCACTGTGCAGTCGCTACTTTGTGTCAGTTTAAGACTCGGGTAAAGAATATTATGAAATATGTTTAAGCTAATATTTTGTTTCATTTTCAACTTGTAGACTGTATTAAATGCAATGTTACTCGCGGTTGCATTCATAATGATAATGTATAGGTGACAATGCGCGTAGCGGAAAGCGGTCGGTGTAGTCCGCACACTACCAATGGCCGAGAAGTATGAGGTGAACCAGTTCAAACCCCATTAATCAATCAGCGATGGCAAAATGATCGGAAGCGCACGACATGCTGGGAATCGCGGAAAATCAACTTTTAAGGCGTGGTGATGGGACACTCGGGAGGAGTTTAGGCGATATCGTATTTTTCAGTAATCATTGTTAACGCGGCATTCCTATTCTCAGCGCGCAACTATTATTATGGCCATAAAGTAACTGGCTGAAACGCAGCTCATCTTAGAATGGAGGAGGTGCTTGTTGATTCCCACAACAATGGTACGCAAAGTCATTCAAGGCCATTTGTCATAACAAAAAGGTTTTGGAAATATGCGGTCTATTCCAGAACCGTTTACTTGCATTTATGCATCTTTCACACTGAGCTCACAATTATCAAACCCTTGCTGTTTATAAACTCCCCAACTCTGGCTTGCATAGAACATTCTTTAATTGTCAACTTAACTGGTGGCTTTGATGGCAAGATGAGAGCAGCCAATAACGCTACATATAAATTAAACTCAAATGCTCAATCCCAACCAACTTACTTGCTTGGCTGATCTTCACGATTTAACTGCGTCAAGGATAATGGAGTGCTCAAGACCGATAGAAATCCGACACGATGACGTCTGCACCGATGTCTCATTGCAAATTGCCTCGTTTGCCAGACTTCATTGCGCTGTCATGGCAGTTGGGCTTTAAATGTCGCTGGCTAGACTAAAGGCAGCAAAACTGACTTAGCTACAGGTGCATTTACAACCAAAATCATAAAAATTGATACACCGGCTCAGTTAGACGTCTTGAAGGGGAAGCAAGCAGCTCTTCTCATTTTAATCATTACTTACTTCTTTATATGGATCAAATCTGTAGAGCCTTTGCGTGGAGGCACAACACACACACACCCCGATTTGATAGCATAAAGTTGGCGTAGACACTTGGTTGACAAGGCTAAATATACCTTTACAGACGCACCTCACCGCACTGCCGCATTGCATCTCCTTCTTAAAAGGACAATATAGGTTTTTAGAACTGCGAGCCAAACACTCCCTTCCTCATTCATAAACTTGGTTCGCTCAAGTTCGCCTGTACTATTTTTCTCTTTTCGCTATTATTCCACCATCACAAATATGTGACACATATTTATTTACTTTTCCTTTATCTACTCCCAAATCTCTCATATCAATCCATTGCGTGTATGACGTTCCTTCCATTTCAATATTTATTTTTTCCTTTCTTGTTTCCTTCTTTTCGATGCTCTTCTCAAGTGAAATGCAATTATTTTCTACCATTCTTCCTACTTTTATTTAATGTTGGCGTATTGTTTCTATACATCCTTTCATATTTTTAGCATGGATACGGTTATTTCAAGTCTCATGCATGTGCTTATGCATCACAGCCTTTTCTTTTGGTCCCACTAACCAACATTCCCTCCTCCTCTCCTTCCTCCACTTTCCCTGCCTCCCCGCCTAACAATTCATTGACACAAACAAACGCTCGCCTTCATTGCCACGCATTCACATAATCGTCGCAGACGCCTTGTTTTCCTCCTCCTTTCCTTTTCCCGCTCCTCTCCTTCTCTACTCTTTCTTTCCAACCACCCATTTATGCACCGCAGAAGTCTTCTTACCTTCCTTCTCTCACTTACCATGCCAATCTCCTCCTCTTCTATTGTCATAGACGTACCAGATAGCAGCGAAATGAAGTCTTCTTCTTAAACATGGAAGAAATCAGGGTAGTAGTAGATGTAGTGGACCACCCAGTACCTACCTCATTTATTTCCCTCAAGCCCACCCACCCCAAGCACTTACCACTGCTACTACTATTACTACTCCAAATCCTACCACTTCGCATTCACAGTCTATCTTATCTACCGACTGGGTGTAAATACGTAAACAACAAAGAAAGTCTGCTGAATCTGCATCGACCTTTCCCAGTAATATTGCTTTTAAAGCTATGCATTTATACGATTCCACACATTAAACGCAATCAAAAGACGGAATTTGATCACCTGGGGACAAGGTCTTAAACCAGTTTCACTCCTACCGCATCACCACGCACTGCCGATTATACCAGCGCATTGCACAAATTGTTTTTTTTCTCATGGTTGGTAGAATTTCAAGCAGAGACATGCAACGGCAGCCAAACAAGGACTGCGTTGCATTGCCTCGTTATTAGACTCTGAGTACTTCAGTGCGCTGACCATGAGACTCGAAAATGACCTCAGGAAGAGAAACTCCTGTGCCCCCTGGCCGATGTCCGTACTGCGCGCTGGAGTATCAGTAGACAAGAAGTCAAGAGATTAAGCAATGAATCGGCTTCATCTGTGCCCTTCTGCAGGATACCCATGCGCCTGTTCTTAGCCACCTGCAACACTGCGCGGTCAAGGGCGAATGGAAGAGGTAATCATGCAAAAGCTTGCCTTCTTACCTCAATAAGCTGCAGCTGCTTAAAACGTCCACAGTATCGAATATCAATGCAAATTTACACATATCCATTCACCCTTGGCAGCGCAGTGTTGCATGTGGCTGGAACATCCACATCATCCGCATCGAGTTATTTCATTTGAAGAAGACCTTTACCATGTTTGTTCGAATCGGGCTAGCAACAGCTAAATGCGTTACCGGTGCCCTATTTTCTAAAGCCATGCAAGGGCACGCACACTGCAATCTGCATTAGATTAGCCAACACCTCGAAGGTGTGGATGCATATCTGTCCATGAGCATAGTCGTCCACGTCCTATTTGCTGTATCAATAACAACTTCCTCACATCTATTCGCTGATTACGTCACAAGGTGCCTCAATTTTTAATGCATTGTGCTCTAAAAATCACTTTTTGAAATCTGACAGGTTTTCTACTAATGATGAATAAATCCACATAATATCATTGTAAATTACAAGAGCGTGCAGCCAGACCTTGCACATATCCTTCCAAACAGATCTAAGCATCACCTGAGAATCTTAGTTGATCGTTGAGCTTTGCTGATTAAGTGGATGAGAGAAATGACTACAACTGGATGCTGATGATCACTTGTCGCATAAAAAAGGTTCCAGTTGTATAGTTTTTATCAGATTTTGCGTGGTAGTGTCTCAGGTCAGTTTGATTAACTCCGCGTTTACTGAATGACTTTATTAAATCCCTTTCGCATTTATCTCCTCTACGGTAGTTGCTGAAATTCACTATTAAGTGTACCGCTGTAGGGGGAATCAACACAAGAGCAGCTGTATCAAGACATTCCTATCCAAACTCTTAGTATCCACCACAGTGTAAAGGATATGAAATGGCTGGACGTACACATCTGCAGGATGCTTTTCTTTGCAAACGCGGAGGGGCACTCCCATTATTATGATCGTGCAAGACAACATTACGATAATGTAGAGGATTTCATTCGTGGCCTCGCGTCGGGAGAGTTTCCCGCTAATGCACAAGCTCCGATCAGCTGTTTGATCACCACGCCATGTCATTGCACGAAAACTTCGTCGTATAGGATGAGACGCTACAAGTGCGATTTGCCAGTACTGCGTTCTGCCCCCTCCACTCGTCTCTTCTTGGACGTGTCTAAGGACGTTCCCAACTTTTCAGAGCAGTGGAATCCATTCTTGATGGCAGCAGGTGGCACCGTATTAGACATGCGTGAATGGTCTGACGAAGGTGAAGAAGGAAAGGAAAGGATGCAGCTGAGTGATTATGACTGTGTCATTTTATATCTTGCTCGCCCGGATTTTGAACATCGGGACTGTGGACACCTGAATGCTGTAGGCGACATCCTCACGTCAAAGCAAAAAGCTTGTTGCGACAGGCTCGATGTGGCAAACACTGGATCTCCTCCCGAACTTGGACTGCATGCAAAAGATGTTCGAGGCCGTAAATGGCTTCTACTTTCTCCCTTTTTCCAAGTTATTTGATAGTTGTCACATTTGGTGCAACCGGTGGCAAAACAATTGGACGATCAATTTAGTGGAGATGGTACAGTGGGCCTGTCTCCATGTCATATGGGAAAGGACTGGAGCTTTACACGCCCAAGAATGCTTGCGATTATTCAGTCTACGACAGCATTCAATGAAGTGCCCAAAGATTTAAAAATAAAATATTATATACTGATGATTGAAAAGACCTCCACTTTCTCTTAGTGCAGTGAGTGGGTTCGGAACAAAATAGAAGTGATTTGGAATTATCGAGCCGTAGGTAATAGATTGGCTCAGTGCCATTATCGTTGTAGAGGCGTTCTTGTAGGCTATAAAGGCATCATTATCTCCCAACATTAAACTACTGCGTATGAGAATATGGATTTTATAGTACTAATAAATTCAAAATGCAATTCGATGCATCCAAGACTGTTCACTTACATTATGTCACTTAATTAGTCTGTCAGACATTCCTAAATTCGCCTGCTTTCTTGCATGTCGCATAATCACACGCGTGAAATCTGGTGGTACGCACTCGCACGCACCAAGACGAATTTCTCCTGCCGCAACATTTGCCGCTTACCTCCTAACACCCAATTCGATTTATGACTTTATTCGCCACTTTACAATGGTCGGTATACACGCTGAGTTCACGTCGCTGACTAAGGAATGTAGATTCTCAATTTAGACGGCGGTGATTTTGCTTTCTCGTGACTAACTGCACGCCCTCAAAATGCTGTTTAAATAAGGGGACATCAACTTGAGATCGGTGAGTGTTACGTGTTACGATCCGCAGTCGTAATCGTAATCAGATTTCAAATCTAGGCCAAAGCCAACCTTAAGCCGTGTGAGTGTCATTGAGGTGTGAAAGACTAAATTACCATGAGGTTGGTCTTTCAATGCTAAACAGGGTGACCCACTCTTGTCAAGAATCTGATAAGCCCTTGAAGGTGGATTCGCCAGTTGCTTTTGCTTGAGGAGTCTAATATTTTTACACACACATGGCTCAACTGCCCATGTAAGTGTTGTATGCTCCGCTCGCAATTAATTTTGGGGTCCATACGCTATGTTGCCACAATGGCATCACATCATCAAGAGATCATGATCATTGATGGCTTGAGCGAGAGTTGGGAGAGCGATAGTCGACCACTTCATTGTTCTCTCATGTTCTCCAAGTTAAATCATCAGTAAGTTGTGACGTATGTTGACAGCACCTGGTTCGTCTGCAGTCACATCAAATGGCTAGCTGGTCGGGATTAAATTAGCCGTCGGCCAGCGTGTAAAATGACTGATCAGCCGAATCATCAACCTGAACGGCTAACCGCCCAACTGACCAGTGACTCTCATGGGTTTATTCATTGACACGGTAAGGTGTCAGAGGCAGTGCTGTCTTTTCTGCGTCCTCTGAGGTTACATACGCACCACCAACAACAACAAGAATATAGACCCAAGAACACAATTGTTTGGTCGAACCGCACCGTGGGCAAGTTTGAAAACTGGACAAACGGTGACAGCCTCTCAGGTCGTGGCTGTGTACGGTTTTTCTTGCAGTAAAATTCGAATCCAAATATGATGCCAAGAGCAGTAAAATGGAGCTAAATTACCTCTGGGTGTATAACATCACGTCCTGCCTTCAACAGAGCAGGTATAAAATTAGGGACACTTGAGTGATAAACAGGGAAATTTAAGGGGAGAAAGTTGGACAGCAGCTAAAATATTATCCGCTTCCTTCGAAGTGGCAACTGTTTATCTCTTTCAAATTTGACAGTTCAAGAAAACGCCCTCATATGCCGAATAGGAGTAAACACATTCCGATCGGTGTAAAGCATGGAAAGGTAGCTGCTCACCGATTGCCACTTCAAAATCTCTTTGCGGGACGAACGTTGTTAACAAAAGTAGGCATAGTTGGACCAGCATTTCTCATCCAGGAACAACTTGTATTTGTAGTCTATATACGTGTGTTTATAAGGAAGTTGTAGGCCTGTGGAATGGCCACATGCTATTGGGTCGCTTGAGTGGTTGCGCTGGAGAGTCTGTTAAGCGATATAGCATTCGCTTTCAGCTACGCGATGAGCTGCAATATGGAGAGTAGGCAGCATTGACAGACTCACGAGAATGTTCATGCAAGCACCGTGGCAGTAGAAGTAAATAGGTTGCCGTGCCAAAATCAGTGAATTCGGACTACAGGCTTAAGTGTGGTTGTGAGATTAAGAATTCGCCGTATTCGGTACAGACACCTAACTATCCAGCCGCAAATTGTCATCCCTTAGTCACTACACTAAAAAGCGCTATATCATTTGTTGAGTGTCTTATTGTCTATAGAATTACGCAGATTATATGTAGGCTTCATGCTCTTGAAGCGTGTATTCTATAGACCACACTCTGTTCAAAAACCGAATCGAAGTGGTATAAAGGGTCGTAAACCACTGCAAAGCGGTTCAAGGAGTGTCACATGGAATGGTGGCGATTCGTCTGTAATGTAGCCAAGATTCCAATTTGTCTGTGCAGAAACGGAACAAAAAGACATCATGCATAGTGAAGTGATTCGAACACCGACAGATGAAGAGGATGCCTCATCTGGTATTCTGCGTTTGTGGAAGTCTTAAACTATTATCTTCTGACATCATCAGTGAATATGTCTAGGAAATCCACTTTCACCTGCGCTTAGCTTGGATGGCTGGTGGATGGATTTTAGAGGGGATACTCTAATTGAAGAAACGCCGCAGAAATCGACATGCACCGGTGAATGGCGGAGGTGTAAGTGAAGGCGCAGAGTGCTTCGACTATTAAATAAACTTACACCTCTTTTGCTTTGCCTCATCCGCTCTTTTTTTCTTCTTAATAAAAGTGAGTTTACCCTCTTTTGGTCTTCCTTGGCACTGCGCCAAGTGAGTTCCATTGATTAATGCCATCAACTTCAATGAACACGGTTAACTTCCAATGTCTCACCAGCATAGCATGCCTGGCATTCCAGTAATTCGTGTTGGCTTTTCCCCACTTAACTTCTTGCCTCTGGCAAAAAGTGCAGACAACAGAATATGAACTGAAAATGAGCGCCGTTATAGAGTGAATGCGATGCACAAATCCCGACAAGCTAAAAATATCTTCGCACTTGAGTAAAACATGCTGCGATCAGTTTGCCAGCGGCCAAGTCAACAAGTGATTGAAGCGCAACTGGCAATCGAGGTGAAAATAACGAGCTATTAAGTTATTTGTTCGGACACGTAGTCCCCCGCAATTCGTAGTCTGCGGTTTTGAGGAACCCACACACAAAGCAGTCACGAGTAATTTTGACTTAGTGGTTAAATGATGAGGATGTGATTGAATTGTAGGCTAACAAACAACGAGGGTGGCCGAATCGTTGTGCTTGATAAACTACAACAATTCTTAAGGTCCTTCCCGACTTACTACTTTGTTTTGTTGGAATCCAGACAAGAATGGCCAGTACAAGTCCACATTCCTTCGCTAAAGGAAAGCATCGAGCACACTCATTTAGGCGTCACCTCCCTACCTACGTCGCACGGCAACGAAAAGGTGCATTCATGGGAAAACCATCATCGAAGATTTGCTATTAATGGGATGACATTTTGCAGCTGCACGTAATTTGGACTAGCAATTATTCCTCCAATGTATCGAACCCAGTGTCCGGTCAGGGCGGCTGGAGGTGAAGGAAGGCTAAAGTTGCCTTGTGTCTTTCTAGAAGCACGTGTCTTGGCATCACAACGATGGCATCGAGGCATTGTTGTCTCCCACCACGATCGACTAGAAAGTACGCCTTACCGTTCCCTTGGTTAAGTTACATCAGCCTAAGAATTTTGTTTCAAACGATATTTTCTCTTTTGTACTTATAATCAGCTCTCTCTAACATATGCGTCATGATTCAAATCCACAATTCTCTTGAGGAGTAGTAACTATTGCAAGATCTAGTAAAGTGGCGCTATAACTTAACAGCCAGTTACCGTAGAACAATAAGAGCGGAAGAAATGTTCGCACACAGCACTTGCAGTGCTTTAACGATGATCCTACGAAAAAAATTTTTATTTTCTTATTGCAAACTAAGGCTGGGAAAGGGATTGGAATGGCTTTTACAAGTGTGTCACGCTTGTTCTACTAGGACATGGACGCAAATTCAACCAGCCTCGCAATTTGCCAGACTGCGGCGAATGCGTAACCACCAGCACCAACCACTGGGCTATCATTACTCGTGGTCTCTTTCTGTACTAGTCAAGTGAGAACCGAATTGACGCTTTTGTGAGACCGGCTGTGTTTGCTCCATTAATACGATGCATTGAAATTTCATCTTCAGCCTTCAGTTATTAGTCAAATATGTTCCAAGGGAAAAAGTGCCATTTAGCACTGACAGGATGGTAACGACCCCTAGGGAGTGTGCAAAATCACAATGCCGTATAGCTTGTTAAATGATGGGAATTGCTTCTTCTTGCTTTCCTCCCCGTAACGTTGCATTAGCAATCTTAGGGTTGGCGATGCATTAGAGATGTGATTTTCCATTACATCTTTCTTGAGTAAAATTAGTTTTGTAAGTAGCGCTTCCAAGCCCATGGACCATATGTACAGGGTTTAGGATTAGTGACTTGAAGGATACGGCCTTGATGTTAGAATGGTTAAATTGACGCATTTCTCCTATGTCGCGCTGAGGCTTACGTGACATCGTTAACTTGGCTCAGACTGTGTGTCTAGTCGCGTATAGCATTTGAAAGCAATGGACTACAAGTCCACTAAGGATTCCCTGCGCAGGTTCGAATTCTGCTCGCAACAGTGTCATTCTTTGCATTTTCGACATTGTGCACCTCCTAGCACACATTCGTTTATCACCATAATCCCGGCGATTGGGTGTGTAATTACTCCTGACGTTCCTGGAGCAAAAGGCGTCTAGAAAGTCAGCGCGCGCGCCATCGCGCTCACAAGTTTTAGAATTGGTCTGCAGGCCTGCGCTGTAGACTCTCGTTTGCTTTGTAGTTCGTCGCTCCAACGGCTCGAATATCGCTACGCGCTATCAGATACATTACAGACCTACTCTATATCAACACAACGGCATCAGCAACGTCTCGATCATTAAGCGTTGGGATTTGATGAACGATGGTGTACAGCATCGATGCCACTCCAGCAATGAGTCGTCAAACCAATGGCCAGTACACGCGCCTTTCATTCACACCATCTGTTTACGTGGTTTATGCTTGAGACCGTTCCAATTTTAGGCTACAAATATCCGCACTACTGAGGCCTTGATGGTGATGTGCCATACATCTGCCACGTGCCACTCTGAGCTGTTGTTAAAGTAAGTACGTCCGCATTTGTTGGAAGGCAAATGAACTGCTGTGGAGACCAGAAATTATGCAGGTGACCGATCAAACAGTCACAAGAGCAAACATCTAATACGTGTACAGCTAATTGCAATAATCGTAAACCTGAACTAGGCCGCAAATGTGTTTGAATCGAGAGGACTGCCTTGCGAGTCGCAACAAGCACATTTTGTATATATGCAATGCAAATCAATGTTTGCAAACACATTGGCTTCTAAGCAGCAACCGTTCCAAACAAACTTCAAGCAACGCCTTTTCTCCTTCATTGCAGCGTTGAAGGATTTTTTGAATTGGCTGTCGGTGTCACCTAAAATGTACATTTACTTTGCTGCGTCACACATGTGCGACACGGATCATTTAATAGGCATGAATGTTCGGTTGTACCGGCTTGGATTTTAGACGCATTAAGTGCAAGCAACATGGGCCAAATAAGGATAGGGTCAGGTAATTGGACAAGCAGTAGTAAGCTAAGCTTAACTTGTGGGCTGGTAGCCGCAAGGTGGTTACTGAGAGACACACCTCGGTATCCAAATGCAAGATCACCTACTTCACTACGGGTTGTATTTTTGTCTTAATGGCACAACTAGGAGGCGAGGCCAGTAGTATCTACCTTATCTGTGCCTCAAAGGAATAGGTGATGAGCTATACAGCGGCTCTGCAGAGAGCGCGGCTGAAATGAACGAAGCTGGGTGGGAGGTCTTGCACTGCCGCCTATTTCCCGCAGCAACACACATTTGCGCAATAAGTGCCAATTCAATCCACGCACGAAATGTTTTTAAATACCTATGATGCACCTTCATAGGTGCAACGATTGACAGAAGTAGTGATTAAATGGCCGTGTGAGTGAGGTGGCAGACCCTTTGGTCTCCCACTGAAGTCAGTGGAATCAAAGGGTTAAGTCAATAGAGAGCTGGTGAATGGAGGAGTAGAGTACTCTATTAGCTTATGATAGAAATCAAGGGAACAGCAAACCCATTGAGTCGTGGTGTAATTTGTAGAGAAAAAGGCTAGAGTTTTTGCATATTGTGTCAAATTTTTTAAAATCGCCCTTATTGCAATTTGTGATTCGCATCAACCCTACCAGCATCATATATCATGTCCTGATTGCCCAACTCGAGTTCACACGTCACACATGTGTGACATGCGGGACTTGTCAGTTTGTGGTAGCTGACAGTAATGCTGCAATGTTTATGGGCATTCTGCAGAGCTATGGTCTCTTTGCCTATCTCGTGATGTGTAGTGGGAAGGACTATGGCAATGGTCATATCCTCACCCTTATGAATGTTGCGCCACGCTATGAGCATCCGGCGTAACTACAGCACTCATGTCATTTCCTCCTTCTTTGGTGTACGCTATGTATTTACCTATTCAACTGCCTATATTTTTTGGAGTGCCGAAGCTATATCAAGAAGCAACGACAGTTGAAACAATAAAATCCCCTTTAGCTGTCTCGAGAACAGCACAGAGAATAGATGATGACGCTTCTGATAGGGGCTCATATGCATTTCAGTCTAGGCTTGCAAGCCAGCTGAACAACAAAGATATTCTGCCAAATGTAAGTTCCTCTCACCTATGAACATTGACAGCTCTGTTCCATTGTCCTCCTAAACATCAGCCAGCGTATAATGCCTAACACCAAAGCAATCGTGCTGTTGCGCGACACTCTCCTTCCTTGGTTGATGCTAAAGGGTGTGTGTGTGAAAGCGAAGTTTAAATACCCTTGACACATGCCAAACATTCATGCACTAAGTAAGTCTTTCTCTTTAGGCCAAAGACTTTAGGTTCTTAGAGGAATGCATTCCGGAAGCACACACGTTTTTTGCCCCAAAAGGCACCAAAGTGGGCAAATTTTTGAACCTTAACTTGGGAAATTTAATTATCGCAATCTCTATGTGCAGCAATACTGCTTAGTTTTTATGGAGGGGAATGGGTGCGCCAGCGTCGGGTCTAGATTACGGTATAGGTGGCCGTTAATGAATCGTGGGTTACGCAGCTGATGTTGTTGCATGAATGAAAATTGAACATGGGATTGGAATGTTTGCTCGATTTCCTTTGAGTTTACCTCTATCGCATCGATTGAAAAGCGAAATATGGGGAAGACTTCTGGTCTTCACTCGTGCTACATGGAATGAGCGTTTGAATGCTAAGGCGTCACACTCTGCCATCTCTTTTGAGCACTTCAATTGCACTGCATGGTGATGGTCTAGTACTCCGTGTACTGCCAGATGACTAACATTTGGTAGGCGCATAGAAATTTAATTACCAAACAGGCGGCTGCGTCCTCTTTGTCACCTTCTCTACATCGCTCATGATTTGTTGGTACACATAAGGCTAACTGAGGATCTTTGAAAGTTGGTTCGGCAATGATTAACAAGGGGAGGGGGAGAGGTGCTCCCTCTTCCTATTACAAATTACTTCACCGTACGCATTCACGACTCGTCAATGATCGCGCATTTTGCAACATTTAATTATAAATAACACCACTATCCATTTGATTAAGGGACAGAGCACTTCATTTACAAATTGGATGTTGATGAGTGTAAAGACTGTCAGCAGGTGGGCATCGCATGCGATAATGGAGGGTCAACAGTGATCGCCCTCCTTCTGAATCCATTTTGGTGACACACTAATGAAGTCTGTACACCTTTATCGACCACTGTTGGGACTGCATCGTTTGGAACGTATGCTGTTCGTAGATTAAGCCTAGTATTCTTGTGGTGATGGTGCCGATGGCGATGGTGATGATGAGGGTTTGAGCTAGCACGCATGCACCTGCACATTCGCCTGCTATTTATCTTGAAGGCAAGGAAAGATAAAATAACTCACAATAGGAATCAGTGCTTCTTCAACGAGGTGGGCTCACTTGCTGACTCGTTGTGTCGAGAAGGTACGCACTACCGCATTTAGTAGGATAGGGGAGAAAGGGAGTAAGACAAAACACACCATGCCACAACCATAATAATGCTCTCAAAGGCAATTTTTCAAATTCTTTTACGCACGATACCTCCCAGTTGGGAAGCGCCGCACGGTCGATTGCAACTAATCCCACTTGGACTCTCGGGCCTACTAAAGACGTGCATACTACTACCTCCACCCCATTCCCCTCAGGCCTTCATCCAAATAAACTCAAAGCCTTCACTTACACGTACGAAGATCTGGCACTATTCCTGCTGAAGGCTCACCTCCTGCTCCGCCCCTACTGGCGTACTTCGCGGTTACCTCAGCTTGTCAGCAATTTTCATCACCTCTCACCTGATGTAGCAATATTTAAAAACGCCGAGCTTCGCAAGAGACGCGGTCTAATCTCGGCGTCCTAAATGTACAAAGGTACCACAGCCTAAATTATGCACACGCACACACAATTTAAGGCGGACGAGGATAGGTTCCTAGATCTCCTCCAAACCTTAAATCCTTTAAATTTATACCACACAAGTACTGACTTTGCGATGACAATGACGCTCAAAATCCAACCAAATTACGTGTTGAGATACCTAGCCGAATTAATTCACCAAATCGGTCTTGTAATTGCATGAACGATACGCACAACAATCAACTTAATTAAGTGAGTTATTTTTAAAGATTTAATTCACTTTCATTTATATCCTCTGTTAGATGTTGCCTGCTCGTGTGAGGAATACTGGAACCCTGTCCAGGAGTCTAGTATAATGTCATTTGCTCTCGGAAAGACTTGCTTTCTCTGCCCATTGTTTGCAATTACGTTGCTTGGCCACTGAATTGATCACTACCTTAGTCCGCGGGCTGTGCTATTGCGACATTATATATTTGACATGCTTTCAAGTTAAATGTTGTCGTTTTGTTATATTTTTCTGATGCATTCCTATGCTTATTGTTCCACTCTTCTCTTTTTAATATTTTTCATCGAAGGTCGTCGGACGTCTGGTGGCGTCGTGGATACTAAGCTGGTTACTGGTTCAATTCGACAAGCATAACCCTCCCGGCAAATAACAGTCGCGGAGAGTTCTGGGATCGCGGTTATAATCAAGCGCCGACAACTGGTAAAATGCTGGCGGGTTCTTTTACCTTACAGCTAAGCTTTCCCGCTTCAACTGGTCACAGCATTCGATATCCATTGAATCCTATTTGTAGCGGCATTTTACACTGTTCATTGCGCGGATGAGCTGAAGAACAATCGCAATAGCAAATGTTTGTTCAGGGCACCTCAGTGTTCTGAGGGCGGCAAAAAGACGTAAGGTGCAATTTGACAATGTGGACGAAGGATATGGCCAAGAAGTCACGGTGCAAAGTACATGTGACTTCCTGAGCATGTAAAGTGGTCGAAGAAAGGGGACGATTCTTTTTCTCTATTAATTATTTAGCTTTTACGAAAATCTTAATATGTCGCATTATGTGGCTCTGTTCATCTGCATTTTGAAGTGCTGATATCAGATATGTCTCAGATTAATGAATCACACCAAAGACTAAAGTAATTTGTATCCAGCATTTGTAGATGCGCCAATTTAGGCTGCAAAACACGGATCATTCCAAATCTTCATGCTAATTTTCGATTGAGGAGTTTTGAGGATATGTTTCCGCGGCATGAAATCGTTTTACTTTAGGCAAAGCCTTTTTTGTTTTTCCACTTGGCTGCCCATAAACAGAAAATGGTCGAGTCAAATGAGGAGGTAGTTCACTTATTGCTTATTCAACGAATGCGTGGCAGACCTTTGCATCATGCATATGGGTGCGTGATCCAATGGGGTGAGCTGCGCTTTGTCCATCACTCACAATGGAACCGCTAACACCCAGTTGGTTCTTTCATACCGACAGCTTAGTATTTGTAGCCCTGTCTTAAGTCAATGGTCGGCAGGTCGGAGCGAATGATGATCGCAGTAGTCGGGCAGATACTCAGTGGCGACTAATCGGAAGCGACACACATCTGATGGATTCACCCATCATTACGATGACCGGTGTGGGGTGATGCTTCACTATTGATCTAATTGTAGAAGGGGTCGCTGCATTTTTTTGAAGCTGAGCTTGCAATATTTGGCATGATTGTGACAACTTACTGCAGTAATTTGCTTGTAGCAACACTCGACAGCTAGTTTTTGTCTTAAATTGACATAGATCAGGTCAGTCCTTCCTGCATTCTCTTATTCTTCTAGTTCTTTTTTCTCTCTTTCTTAATTAGACTTATCATATGCGAACTTGGTGTGTTAAGGCGTGCATACATAAAGAAAAATCTTTCCATCCATTACGAAGACGTAAGCCTGGAGAAGTAAGTGTGTAGAGGCAACTTTGGTGTGGTACATCCGGGTTTCATACGCCAAATGAAGATGACAGTGGAAAAGATTTATGCAAGCGTGAACAACAAAGACTTCCTCAATGGAGAAATTAAAATGCAAAGACATTTGTATTAACACGTTGTGCGTTTTCATTGTTTTGATGCACCTGATGCTAGAGTCCTCGGTGCAACCGATTTCTCAGTCAGCGGTGCTCTTCCAGACTGTCGGAAGTTTGCTAAGGAAGGCTAACTAGACAAGGTTAAGCTCATTTGCGCTAACAGTTGGGTTGACGCTCACTATCCCTTCCCTTTATCTTTTCATACGACTTCTTTCCTGTGTAAAACAGACCGTCCTTCATAGCAGAGCATGTGATTAAGTGGGCCATAGACTTGAAGAATATGACATCTAATTGCGTGGAGCTCATTTATCGACCTCGTCTGTAGTTTATTTCTTCATGTTACACAGCAAATGAAGCTAAGATGGCAAATATTTGCTAGCAAACCAAACTGTTCAGATTAATCGACAAAATCTATTTACTTAAGGCGACTCTGACTTATCTCGGCTTGTGATCACTGACCAACCAGAATCGGTACATGCATTTTATGTTAATCTTCTACTTTAACATTCTTGACAGCACCGAAATCGCATACGGTTTACCACCGGGAAGACACTTTACATTATAAATCACGGCTAGTCGGTAAGGATTAATAGACTTTTGCGCTTTTTGAGGGGCCGGAGGCGTAGATCGTTATGGTTATGATGATCCAGGGATTAAGGGAGTGGTGTGAGTTTCGCTGACCCCGAAAGTACTAAAGATCCTGATTTTTAGTCGGAATTTTGTTAAATTTGAGCTTAAGTGGCTCCCCACATGCCTATCAGAGAAACAGATTCTCCGTCGCCATTAGAAGTGGTTTGAAGATTCACATTCTTTCTACCGTCTTTATCGCCCACATGTTACTTCTCAGTAGGGTCACAAAACCAACAAGTTCGAGTGGAAAGGTGGGTGCCTTTGGAAAGGGCCTGCTTGTACAATATTAATTTAACAAAGCACACCATTCTACGCTAGTTTTGCCTGTAAAGGACTGATTCACTCATCACAATTTGAGTCGATGTCCAAATATGTTTAGGAGGAAATATTGGCACTTGGACAGGACGGTTCCGATTGCATACAGCAGAATGTTACTATTAATTTTTCTTTAGATTTGACGTCCTTCATTTTGGTCTCCTTGCTTAATGTTTCCGATTTAGAAGAACTTTGCATGTGTCGATATCCATAATATAGCCAAGACTAATGCACGAAACAAGCGAGTGTACTTAGGTAGCACATGCACTGATCGTGAGTGCCGCTCCGCCTTCCACACCGACTTCGATGTGTCAGTGAAGAAATATGGGTAAAGTAATGCGATGTTTGAAGCGTGGTGGTAAAATACGCGTTGACTAAAAGGGCAAAATTGTAAAGTGGGTCATTATTTGACCTTTACAATGCCGTTTGTGGCTGGTTAGGCTGATAAGGAAGGCGACTGCGACCTTCATCCAAGCTACCATCTCCACCTACCGCAAGAGATTCCCTCGTGGTAGCTCAATCTTTGAAGTTTCCATGATCGAATTCAGCACTTTTAATGGCTTCGATTCGAGCACATATTTTTGTAGTCGAGAGTCTACAGATCACAGCCAGATGCCTATTCCACTACGCGGAGAACTGTGCGAACTGAGTTTAGTGAGTTCCAAAGTGGTTGACAGGTGTTTAGAGAGGACAGTCCAAATGTGGGCCTAAGTAGCTGAGACGTATGAGCAGTGCGAGGTAACATACTATGGCACTGAAAAAATTTTTTTACGATTTTTTAGGTTATGAAGCCATTTTGAGCATCATTAGGAACATTGTAAGTGCCCTAGCATTGTTGAGCCCTTTTATTACTTGCGTTTCAATTCGCAGTGGCGGCCGATTCGTATTCGCAAATGCATTAGCCTCCAAGTATCAAATATTTTAACGGATTCGCATCAATGTGCCTTTTGTTGATAGAATTCTTATTATTTCTCAAAATTTATGGCTGCCGTTACTTAAAATGGGCAATTACTCCATCGCGTCACATATGTGTGACACGGGTCGTTTATTAGGCAAGGATGGTCGGTTGTGTTCTATCGTGCCTCAGACGCATTAATCAGAATTGGCACAAGCAAATAAAGTGCGATTGTTACATTATTTACTGATAGTAGCCACCTGAATCCAGCTTGCGATGCAGCAGCTGTGGAATGGTTGCTGCGATGCACACCCTCTTTTACGAAGGCGAAATCACTTGTTCCACTGCAGATTGTAATTCCGACTTGATGACATGGCTAGCAGACGAGACTAATAGGCACTTAGCCCCTCCGTGCTGCACTGCATGCTACCTGTATAGAACCACCTTTCGGCCGCTAAAGCGCATATGGGTGAAATACCCTCTGCAGTTGGGACTACTGTAGACAAATTCAGTCCTTGCGCTGCTGATGGTAAGTTCTTTTCCCATACCTTTCATTCGCAAGCTCATGTCTCTATCCGTTTTGACGTTACTTTTCTTTTTTGTCTGTGTCCATGAATCCCTGCATATCTCCTTCCCTTCTGATTTACCACACTTTAATCCATTTTGCAGTGAGGATCCAGTCATTTACTCTACGATTTATTCTTCATATCATTTAAAACTTTATGAATTGGTCACTTGCTCACTTACGCGTTTTGATTGGTAGATAAAAAAGATTCTATTGAGACTCAATTTTTACTGATTGCTAAATGTTTAATCCATCTTAAAGCCATCTACCGTTCATTGGGTCCAGGATAACCACGAACATTCATCAGACAAATTAGTCCACTAATGCGTTTCCGATGTAGGTCCTTTAAAACTTTATGAATTGGTCACTTGCTTACTTACGCGTTTTGATTGGTAGATAAAAAAGATTCTTTTGAGACTCAATTTTTACTGATTGCTAAATGTTTAATCCATCTTAAAGCCATCTACCGTTCATTGGGTCCAGGATAACCACGAACGTTCATCAGACAAATTAGTCCACCAATGCGTTTCCGATGTAGGTCCTTCTAAAGCCTCTAATTTCGGAGTGGTAGAGTGATGACTCATCTCAACCCCATTTGATGTCCGCGTGATCGTTCAAGCTATAAATGATTAATGATTGGAAATCGGAACCATGGCATGCTTCGAATTGGACATGTGTTTGCATGGTCGGGATCCTACCGACCGCCCAACCAGGTGTCCATTTTACTACGCGGAGGAGTATGCAAGAGGAGTTTCAGTGAGACCCTTAGTGGTTGACGGCTATCCAGAGGAGACAGCTCAGTCGTGAATGTAGGCGGCTCCCAATTGCAGCAACTGGCAGTCTTTTTTCTTAGTGGTCATCGTTGAAGGTATGCGCAAGGATACTGATCTATAAATTTTCAAAAATGTCATCATCAATGAAGGTTTTTAGGTTGCAAAGGCGTTTTAAGCAACTTTGGATACTTCGTATGCGCCCTGATACTGCTGATCAATTTAGTTATTTGTGTTTTTGCGGTCAAAGCAAGTCCACGTTTGCAAAAGCATTAGCTTCTAGACACCAAATATTATCATTCAGGTTGAGGCGATGCCTGCTGACTATTGTAATTGCTTTGGTCGCTTTTCAAATCAGCGATTGTTGTTGCTTAAAATAGACGATTACACAGTTGCGTCACATACATGTGACAAGTGCCATTGATTTGGCAAGGACGATCGGTCATGTTGCCTTGCGTCAGAGGTGCATTAAGTAAAATTAGCATTAGCAAACGAATAACTTATGGGTTTATTGAACTGATGACAGTTACCTGAATCCAGCCTGTGCTGTAAAAGCTGTGAGGTGGTCGCTGGGAAGCACGAGTTTGTATTTAAATGCAAAATCATTTGCCTTTCTGTAGATTGTAGTTTTTTCTTAATGACACGACTGGAAGTTTAGACCAGCAGACATTCAACTTTTCTGTGACTCAAAGAAACCAGCTATGACTTTGCAGCGGATCCACAGAGAAGGTAAGTAAAGAACATGACTGAATGGGAGGTCGCACCACCGGCTTCTTCCCGCATTAGTAGACCTTCATTTCAATAAAAGCAAGGTGGACACGCTGCATGCGTAATAGATAATTTTGGTACTCCTGCTGTGTTTTGATGAGCAAAACAAGCAGAAGAAGTGATTGAATGGCCAAATTAGCATAAAGGCATGCGAATAAAGAATCGCGATTGGGACGAAATGATGAAATTCCAGCCTTAAAAGCAAAGAATTCAGACTATGCTACATAGCTTTCATGATTTTTAAAGGCTTGAACTACTTATTAGGTTAACAAAGGCTTCACTCAATGTGAGAGGGACAAGACATTCCATGTGTGTCCTCCAAACGGACTACCGCAACCGGTTTAACCATCTCAGTCAGCATCCACAGTCGACACGAACCCAAGTGCATTCGTCAAATTGGCTTGCCTGTTAGTCTCTTATATGGACTTGTACGATTAAAGTGCCAGGTCAATAATGAGTCGGTGGTGGAGGAAGTAGACAATTTCACTGAGATATGCCAGATATCTAGGGAGCCAGCAGGATCCCACAGAGTAAAGGTGATCTTCGTAGAGAAAAAGACTGTGCCTTGCTTTTTATGCCATGTTTTAATAAATTTGCTTTGGTTGCAACCCATAATTGGCGCGTACTCTACCAGCACTATATATTATGCTCTAATTGCTCACTCCAGCTTGCATGTCACACATTTGTGCCGTAGATGATTTACTAGTTTGTTATAGACGGTAGCTATGGCCTTTCCGTCTATTCGTTAATGTGCTAATGTTAATGGTTATAACCTCACGCTGATGAATGGCATGCCACGCCATGAACATTCCATGCATCCACATCACTCATATCGATCCCTTCTCTTTGATGTACGCCATGGATCTACCTATTATGCCATCAATAGTCCTGAGCATACCACACCCAAATAAAATGCCTGACTGAATGCACAGAAAATAGGTGGTTAAATTTGGCTAATTTTTTTCGGGGGGCGTGTGTACGCTGACATTAGTCCACCACTTTGTCATAGGTGATCTCGCATTCAGCTACCGAGGAGTGTCTTCCAGTGACTAGTCCACGGCCATCAAACCGCAATTTGGGTTCGAATTACTGTCATTATTATAAGATACTTATCACTTCCTTGCTTGCTTATTTTAATCTCATTTAATGCGTCCGAGGTTCAAGTTGGCACAGCAGGTCGTCCTTGCCTAATGAACGATTTGTGCCACACATATGTGACGCAGCGGAATGATTGAACATTTTAAATGACAACAGCCTCTAGTTTTGAAAATCGTTCAACATTACAGCAACAAAACGGCGTTGCTTTTACTTTGCTAAAATTGTTGCTTGCTTAGGAACTAACGTGTTTGTGAATGTTGATTTGTATTGGCTATGTGGAAAAGTTTAATGTCAGACATTTTGCCCAATCGAAATTAAAGCAGTGCAAGTATTTTGCGCTTAGTTTTTTGCACAAAATCTTTGTTGTTTTTAGACGCACTTGTTGTGACCAGCAATTATTCTCTTCTGCTCAAACACGTTTGCGGTCTAGTCCGGATATGCCCTCGGTGGATATTTACACAATGAAAGACACGACAAATAAATTCATGTCTTATTTACTCCTTTGCCAACTGAATTTCAGCTCACAATTTAATCATTAAATATTAGATAAGCTATCAAGCTAGGGCCATAAATGGATCATACAATCAATTAACGAAATCATAGCACCCATAGCTTCCTCCGAGACGAAAGAAGATATAACACATGAAGGGAATACATTTGTTCGGCAAACGGAAAAAGAATTGCGGATTCTAGCACAGCCCAGAGGTCAGTTTGCCCAGTTACGGCAAAAGGACAAACAAGTACCCGCAACGGGGATGGAATTTAGGCAAATAGCGAAGTGCAGCAAATTAATTTATTCGAATAACTGTCAAGTGCCTCAATCTTGGTCAATGTGCATGCAATAGAGCTTCGAAGTAATACGCGATTCACAGTCGAGTGAACTCTGCGAAACTCAGCCAGCGCAAGCTCTTAAGCGAAGGAAGTCTAATTTCTCTTCTGTGTTGTCTATTCAACATGGTAATTAAAATTATGAATTGGAATATAGCAAAGTACACATGCTTAAGTAGCACGCACAATGTGCGTTAAGCATCGAGCCCTGTTGGACATGCACCACCCACCTGGCAAATAACTGTGGTGGATAGTTCTGGGATTACGGTTATAATCAGGCGCCGATGACTGGTGAATGTTGGCGGGTTCTGTTCACCTTGCAGCTAACCCTTCCGATTTCAACTGATTATAGTATTCGATATCCATTTACTCCCATTTGTAACGGCATTTCACGATATTCCTTACACGAATGATCCAAAGACGACTCGTAAAAGCAAATGTTCGTTCAGGGCATCGCAGTATCCTCAGAGCAGCGCAAAGGCAATAAGGACTAGGGCTATGGCCAGATAGTCACAGTGCAAAGCGCATGTGAGTTTCTGCACATTTAAAGTAATACAGGTAAAAGAAGCAATTCTTTTATTCCAGGATTTTTATAGCATTCAATAAACTTTGAATGCGTCGCATCACGTAGCTCTATTCTTCTGTGTTTGGAAGTGCCGATGTCAGCGATGCCTCAGAATGACGGATCACATTGAAGGCTAAAGCAAGGGTTATTGAGCATTCTCAGGTATGCTGCAGATCACACGGCTTTTTAAATTTTCATACTATTTCCCAATAAAGGCTTGTGAGAGCATATTCTTGCTGTGTGGAATATTTTTACTTTAAGCAAAGTCTCTTTTAAATTTCCACTTGGCTGCTCATAAACACAAAGTAGTCGAGTCAAAAGCAAAGCCAGTTCTCCAACTGCTTGGTCAAAAATGTGTGACAAACGCTTGGTCCATGAATGTAAGTGCGTGGAACAAGGAGATGAGCTGCGCCTTGCCCATTACTCACAGTGAAACCGCTGCCACACAGTCGGTTCTTTCATACCATCAGAAGATTACCTGTCGTCTAGTCTTCATTCAACGGTCGGCAGGTCGAGGCGAACGATGATTGCAGTAGTCAGGCAGATACTCAGTAGCAACTAATCGGAAGAGACACACGTCCCCACATTATTCCTTATCACCATCATTGCTTTGCTGCTACGCTAGAGACAGGTATTTGCGTGGGAATTAGGCACTGACATCCGCTTCGACATTCCTAAAGATGCCTTCCAATCGTCTCGGCTGTAAGGGAACTCATTAACTGCTTAATGCAGTTTCGCGTAAAAGTGCGATTTCACGGAGGGTGATGACAGTGTTCCTGCCATAGTATTTTTTATTAAGCTCGCTTGCAGCTGCTTGAAATGTACGCAGCGTTGGACATTAACGCAAATTAATACATCCGCATTATCAGCGTCGAGTCGCTTTATTTAAAAAAGATTTTTGCCAATTAGGATCGAATCTGACTAGTAACAGCAAGGTACGTTAATACTTACTTATTGTCTAAAGCAATGCAAAGGCACACAATAAATGTTGATACACTACAGGCTTCTGAAGAAATGCTGTACAGATTATGATTATGACTGCGTTATCCAACTGATGAAACCTTCACACTTCCGTAGAGCGGGTTTGTCAGTCACCTTAAGGTCCATCGAGTCCTGTTAGGTAGTAATTATTACAGGCACTTTCAATGGTCAGATAATAAGTCGAATGGGATGAAGTGTCCCTCATAATTCCTTAAGGGCCTTGGTGACTCCAACACCTCTCCGCTCATCGCCATATTAATGAGTTGGCGACCGAAAAGATTCATTAGCTGACCCAATGTGATGAAATGGGAGCGGTAGGACGTGATTTGGGCAAGAACAAAGCACAGTCAAAAGTAAACTTTTGCACCAGAAAAAAGACGACGAAAATGACCATAGCTGTCACGCTTTCAAAAGCAGTGATGTGTTTATCGCATTTGCTTCTGATTTTGTTGACTGGGTGATTTAGTAAACAATAACCGAAAAATTTGTGCAAGTGACAGGCTTAGGATCAGCATGGTATTCAATTTGGTTTACTTCTGCACAAAGTTGTCGGAATCGGAAAGACTTCCGTGGTGCAAATATAGCCCGCCGGACAAGCAGAGCAGAGGCCAACGTAATATTCCTTGGTCGAAAGCGCCCATATTCTGGGCCGCGACGAATGAGCCTTGCGGTTTAGGGACGAACAATCGCTATCTTCGCCAAGAAAAGAAAGCGGCACATGGGATCTGGCTAATAATGCGCAAAGTCAGGACCACTTAGCGAACCACCACTCATCCCCCTTGCTCGTCGTCTTCGGCTAGAGCGTCTGCTTCACAAGGCATCTACAGCAAACGCAGCCTTAACCACTGCCACGGCTTCATCAAAGTCGTTTTCATATCGTATTCGGTAAGGTAGGATTTAAAGTTCATGAACATCTTGTTCCTACGCCTCTTTCGTGCGCGCGTAGGGTGGTTTTCTGAACGGTTGTTCGACTGCGTGAATACTTTATGATGCTAAATGATATATTCCGCCGCAATAACTGAGCAAAATACTTCTGTTTATCACTGAATCGTCCACACACTTGTCACCTCACAATGCTGGAGCACTTCTTGTCTAAGAGACTACGGCTTGCATGCATAGCTGCGTTCGAGACAAACTACAGGCGCAGATGTTCACAGGGATTCAGTGATGGCTAAGACCCGTCTACTCGACAGAATTCGATATAACTAGGGGATGTTTCGGAGGGACTTCTTAAAAACCGCAAGCGTTAGTAAATCATCTCTGAACTACTAGCTTGTTGAAAGGATGAAACAGTGTACATAAAAAAGGTACTTCCTCTCCTTGTTTTCCTTATTTTTATATAAACTCTTTGTTGTTAGCATTAGGTATTGTTGTCCACAATTGGTTGAGAACTATAACGGGATAGAAGACTCGAAGACTGCATTACGCATTGTAAAGAGAAGCTCGGATTGAAATGTTGCAGTGACAATAATAGGTTATAAAATGGTGGCGACGGTCTCTACATTTTGCGAAGCGCACACGCAGTTACTAGTTTCTAGTTAGCTAACAATTGATAATCGACGTGGGCTAATTAATCGTTAAACATTTTTGGCCACTCAATGGCCCTCAGCTGAAGGCGCTTGACCACCAATGCAGGGACGACTGCGCGCATTCAGGGACGTAGTAAGCAGGTGTTTCTAAGTTTGCTTATGCCCCTCAGTTGTTATCGCCTCATCAATTATTGTACAACTTAGCTAAGGTGTGTATTTGAGGTCAGTTTCACTGAGCTATTTTAAAGTGGGGCGATAGATAGCTTTACCATTGAGTTTCAAGCAATAAAATGCGCCTTTCCAATCGCAACAAGTGGGCTATTTTGGGAAATGCTTATCGCTACTCAGTAGGTGAACGGCGACGTCTCAGGACTCAGTGGCAGTTATAAAGATTAGGCAAGAGTGAACGCTGGGAGCATCCAAATGGCTTAATCATTTCTTATGGTTAATGGCTGAATTGGTTATATTTTACAATTGATTAAGTATCTTTACCACACAAGAATAAAAAATACGAAAGGCATTTTATACGGTATAATTTGGTCTCCTGGTCGCCGCGAGATGCACGAATTCAATCTTATTGCAGCGGCATTCAGGGTAGAATAAATTTGAAGACAAGCGAATCTGCAAGCAGCGCCGATACCGACGTCAAGCAGGTGGCAGGTTAAAAGCATTAACGAGATTTTTAGGACGGTAAGGAAAGTCTAGCTTATAATTTATGCTACTGAAGTGGGTGTCTTTCCTACACTTTAGCGGTCAACGCCACTGGTAACTGTGCATACACATCCATTTCTGGAGAATCATGAAAGGGGAGCGGCGGGGCTCAAGGTATTTGTAGAACTTGCGTAATTTAACGCAGCACCGCAAACTGCGCACACTTGTGTGCCAGAGGAGCTGGAGTCAGACTGACCAAAGCATGCTGCCTCAGTCGCCGCCATTAAAGCTGCTTCAATGGTCACAGAAGTAGCCTCAGAGAATGTGTAACAGAGCCTTAACGCGGCTAAGATCATCACAGCAGAATTTAAGGTAGGGGGACCGATTTCCCAATATCACTGGACGCCGTCCTATGTCCTCTATTTTTGTAAGCTCTTGTCGCTCTCTTATATACCCATTCGTCTTGCGAGACACAGCCACTTCATACCATTTCAGCCCTTTTTGCATGGTCATCATTACTTCTCGTTCATAGTTCTATTAGCTTCGTTCATCCAATGTTTTTGCATTCATGTATTGTTTACGGCTTCGTTTGCCAACTCAATTATTTGTTCTACCTGCTCGTTAATTTTTATTATTTATTTATTTAAATCGTCTGATCCAACAAGCTGATGTGTTTTGTTTTAAATTTTCTGACAAAACTCTTAGATTGGTTGCGTGCCTTGAGATTGCCTTAAGTTCTCCAAGCGCAGAGGTGTTAGTTAAGAGAGGTGTTGTTAAAAGCAGCCTGCTTAAGTCGAATAATTGATTCTCATAACCATACATAACACAAAGCCATCCCCTTCGTGACTTAGTACCACTTTCCCTGATTGCGGTCCTGGTAAGATGAAGTGTCAAATGACAAGAGGTCACTGGTCTGAAAAATTGACCCTCTCCTTTATGCAGACATCAATGTGTCATATGTTGTGCCCATCGTTTTATGCAGCTTCATCAGGTTCTAATGCAGTAGCTGAGTAGAGTCATGCACACAGACACACAGTCAATTAAGCTTGACCAAAATTCATGCAACATGGCATGGTTGCACCATGTGTAAGATGTGGTAATAGATGCAAAAATGTGGATTTGGCCTAGGCGATGACAGAGTCTGTGCAAGATCATTTGTATCACTTCGCGTTTGTAAGTTAAAAGCAGGGTAAGACGCTGAGCAGACAGCGCTATCTCCTACATCCAACGTTAATGCAATGAAAGGGCTTGTTTACGGGACATTTGATCTTGACTATGTGTGTTGGGTGGGCTTTTGGGCAATCAGAAAAGAAGATAATTGTATCAGTTCATCACGTAGACTGATTTATGCTACACAGTCAACGCATAAGAAACGTGCACACATTGGAACCTACGGCCATTTAGCTTCCTGCAAAGCAGGTGCATTTCGATGGGAAGGAAGGACACAGAAGCGCGGCCCAACGGCTTCTCCCACGCGCGCCCTCATGGCTACGTATCGCTTTCAACGAGTCAGTAAGGAAAGTGCTTGCATCTGGTTGGCTCACACAAAGACACGTGCTGCGATGACGGTTGGATTTAGTAGCGCTTATTTAGTACTTAACTATTGTGTCAATGTGAGGTTTGGAATGCAGTCCTCTCGATTTGCCGTGACTAAGTTCATTTGTTGAGAAAGTCACCTGTTGATTTTCAAGGCACTTCCCACACAATGAGGTGATGAGACCACGTCATATGCAGTAGATGCTCACGCGAAATAATGCCAAATCCACAGATCTTTCTCAAATTTGGACCGCTTCTGAGAGAGAAATCGAAGTGGCCTCTCTAAAAGAGCGCGCACCAACGGAGGGTGATAAAGCTGTCAATGGTAATGCAAGCCAAAGATAACCAAATTGAAGAAAATCAGGGCTTATTTGGGCAGTAAGTAAGGGACATGTTACGCAGTTACCAACCAAGAGATGCCAATAATTTTCCTTTTCAAAATGAGTTTATGCCCCTGATAATGTATTTTTTAAAGTTTTGGTCAGCATTAAAGCTTGCAAAGGGATTGCGGTGGATTTTAAATGTAAAATTCGATCAATAGAAAATTTTTGCTCTCAAATATCCAAGATTTGTCAGAGCAACACGAGTAATAGCATAGAGCCTATCATTATTATGTCAAGATTAAATTCAAATGGCTGCATGCCCAGCTTTACGCCATTGTATCATGCACACATAAAAGAAATGGCAATGCATTTATCTGGCCCTACGGACGACGCAGGCCAGCGCGATCGACAAAGCCGCAAAAATCACCAGCAAACTGACCATCTGTTTCGGATTTGCATTTGCAGCAAACGACGCGACTATATTGCATCCCTTTTTATTAAATAATAAGAACCCGATGTTCAAAGCATGATATGCCTTTGATTCTTTCACCTGTATGACTATCGGACCGACCGCAAGTGCAAGGCAGTGTCTCGAAGAGACGATTTTTAGTTGTCATTGCTGCGTTGAATTTAATGCTTATATTATACTAGATTCAACATATTCTGGGTGCGCCCACTCGTCACAATTTTACAGTCATCCGCGTCTCTTCTCTTCTTCAAATTAAGATGCACGAATAATCATATAGTATCAGAAAAAGAGATTTGAAAGGATGGTTTTGCGCATTTAGCCCACCATAAGAAAGCCTTTGCATCATTAATTTACTTTTGACAACAACCGGTTATTTGTAATTCCCAAAGTAAATAGACTGAACACACAGACCATAAAATTATCGCCTTAGTTGGTAGGGTAAGCGCTTACATGTGGTGCTATTCGATTTTTACTCTAAGTTGCGGCAATCGTATGCATAGGTAGATGGTGAGACGAATTTGCGCAGTGAGGCAAGTTAACTGCGTCACTACGTCCACGTGTGACCGATTAGTGCGATTATTTAATGCTTGTGACCTGAGACCAAAATCAAAGGATGCGACGAGCTGTCTTTATTGGAACTTTACTAGGGTACTTATCATGGCCGATAAATAGGTGTGACACAAGTCGTAACTTCAGGGAAAGGATTATTGGGCATAAGCCAAAAGTTGGTGCGAAATGAGCTACCGTGGGTGGTAAAATCACTGATATGATTACAAGCACTAATTTTGGTAAATTTTTTATATATTCTACAGCCACGTCTCTAAGGATGTGAGTAAACACTTACTAGCTCTCTAGCCCAACACAAACGCTGCTACAAAAAGATCTGGGGCTTGCATGCATTTAAATATGGGCACTAATATTAAAGTTTCTGTAGTTCATGTAGGCACTAGTACCACTGGTTGTTGCATGAAAAAGCATTGCTTATGGAAGGACAAGACTTTTGTTTTTCTAAGGACAGATTCATGGGCAAGCTAGCACATCTATCGATATTTCAATGTCGGAACAATTCGACAAGTAGGGTTATTTGTATGCCACCCCCAGGTTTTGTCCAAAGATAAATTTTTGAGAGACCGTCGCATTGACTGACATCCATTTGTAAGTGTGGGCTTGAATTTCCCAACTAAAGTCACCCAACACGCATTTGGAACAGTTGCATTTTTAAGCTCATTATCGTACAGCACGGACTAATTCAAGTGACCCTAATCCGAGTTGGAATGCTTGCTTTCCCTAGAAAGTAGATGAAATGGTCCAAAAGACAAGCAAATGAGTTGCAAATGTACTAACAGCAGAATGTTATTTCCCCACATTTTCATCATGATTTACACAAGCACGACGTACTGACCAACAACTAGTAGTAGTACATACAACAAACGAACAGGCTAAGGCCAACCAAAGTGGTGTTTCCAGGCTCATGCAAAAGTAGCACCATAGCAATGGTGTTGAACTATGGCAGGCTGTTAGCACACTCTTCTCCCTATATAATCAGGCCAAAGAGAAGATTAATGATCCATTTGTGGCAGTTGCGATGGGCTGGCGCCTATGGCATCGGCGACGTGAACTTTGTCAGCAATGGCGCTGCGTTCCACTAATGGGAAGAGGTTGTCATGACCCCTGAGGTAGTGGCAGACAAGGCTGCGAGGAAGGCATCAAGGATGAAGGTGCAGAAAACGGTGAAAGAGAAAGAGAAGAGGAGGAAGATGAGTTACGCTACCTGTATTGATGATGTCTTGCGAAGTCTATCCTGATGCGGGCATCTCCTGGAAGACGATGTGTGAAATGAACTCCTTCATGGACCTACTAGAATGACTAGATCATTGCGAGCAGAGAATTATGGGCTGTAGTACGCCTGCCACTGCTCAGTGAGTTTGCAATCCAAGATCCGCTTCGAATGTGGCTGTCCGACCACTTCTCTCCTCTGCACTTTGTGAGCTCAAGTTTATCATCAGCGCCACCAGTAAACCAACCCGATCCATGTACTGTAGCGGCGCATGCTTCAGTGTAAGCCAATCAGTTAAGAGTGTGTTTCCTACTGGCTCCTTGCATGTGACGCTAACCCAAGCGACATGCGTGAGCGAAGTCGTTGCTCTGCGTCTATGCAATCTTCAGCCCTATCGCAATACGTTGACATTAAACGAAGGAAGACTATCTGTTCCTTTGCTTAACAGTGAGCAAACGTGCTGATATAATTGAGGGTAGCAGAGTCATTACCAGCTCTAGAGCAGGAGGCGATCGATGTGGTAGGATTAATCTATGCAAATCCTCTACCGATGCCATCATTTTCATTTCCAGTAGACTGGGATTTCAGTCAAACACAGTCAAGCCCGCATACACCTTATAGTCTCTTTCTCATTAAGTTAACGCTGGGCATAGGATAATGGGTCGCTTGTTCAACACTCTACCCCGCTTCCAACTTGCGAATCCAAAGCATTAGCATTTGGGCCAAGTCTACATCTACATTTACATCCCTTGAGAAGAAGATAGACTTCTCCACGATGATTGAATACCCACTAGTGCACCACTTCAGTTCTGCAGAAGTTATGTTCACGCTTAACCGACTGTTACTCGAGTAGAACTCATTGCTGGGCTCACAATGAGAGATGCTCTAGTGCGGGTAAGCAGACGGAGGTTTGGTTGCCAAGACAATGCTGTAATGCCACCTGACGCGATGTCTTCTCGACCTGCAATCAGTTAGCGAGTGATGTCTGTTCACGCCATAACTGACTGCATTTTGTAATGTCACGGAATGCAATTGACGAAATCTAGTTAGACTGCGTAATTGCTTAGTTTTACGTGACAGCTGGGCAATGAGACAAATCACCACCAATCGCAAGAACAGCACAATCAAATGGAGTTGCAGACATAACTGAAGCTCAGATCTAGTAAATTTGAGTACATTAGTGAGTTTGGAAATACTTCGAGATTGGAATATGTGTGTTTAAAACAAGACTATGATAACGTACAAGAGCAGATCAACATCAAGGGAAATTTAGGTACTTTGACGCTCCTCAGATCATCTTATTTCGGCCTCGCTGAGAGTTTCTCTTTGGCGCAATTGTGCAAAGTCGTATGAGTCGTGCAGTGAGTTATTGACAAGCGTTGATAGCTGTGAGTTGCAGACGTGATATCTCACTGACATCATGATAAGCTCCTAATTCTAACGCGTAACACCGCATAAGGATCTGTTTCCTGTGCCTATCCCTTTGCCCACTTTGATGTTTGCGCTCATTTGTAGCCCTAGCAATGGAATTTTATGCACAAGGAGCCCATAATTTGGGGTCTAATAAGTAAATAACTCAAAGTACAGAAACAAAGAAGCAAAATCCAAGCCAACTACAGCAGCCGATTCGTGAGTTCAGAATCTCTAAGTCTACGTCAAGCGGATGCTGCGATGTTCAATGCCGCAGGTAAGGAACTGGGATGAAGACGTAATAGGAAGGCCCTGAAATGCATTTATGATACCTTAAATATGTAGCCATATGAAAAGGCGCGAAAAATACATCATTAAATAGTGGCTTAATAGAAGCTGTCACTTAACTGCTGCGAATGACTGCAGCACATACTGAAGGCGAGACAGTACATACGCCGGTTGTCACAATGTAGGGCATCAGGGGTAGTGGCTGGGTAGACGCAGGATCATATGGTAGGTTAGAGGTCCTTAGGCACCTTGAGGTCAGCACGTTATAATGGCAATAACCTAGACCTAACAGAAGTGGTAAGACATCAAAAAATGTCAGTGGCGTAATGGATGTCGACCGTAAGTCAATAGTAATGGTAGTCCTCAGCGGCCGTTCATTGTTGAGCATAGCCATTGGGGCGTCTGCATTACCGCACGTTGAATTTTGAGTGCATGAGTTGCAGTTGCTGCGATCTAGGACCAAAAATCGATTTGGACATGTCACCATCGTAAAAAGGTTACGGGTTCATTTCTAAACCGTTAATTGCATTGCGCATCAATGCAAATGAGAAATGTTGCTACACTTTGCTTTACGATAATGCAAATCGCATGGAGAGAAAAGCCTACTAAAAGCATCCTCTACAGATAGGCCCTCTATTGTTATAACGGAAAATGGCCTACCATCATGGCTGGAAGTTACCGAGGGCTAATCCACCAAATATTATTAGTTGTAACCTAAGTCATCATTCATCGTCTGATAAAATAAATATCAAAACTGCAACCTTTATCGTAGTTTGCTTCTAGCACGTTGCAAAACCGCGCCTTATGCATTTAGTTAATTAACTTGTGCACAGAACATAGCTTGTGCATCCTCCTGCAGCCTTATTTAAATGCACTTGGGGTTTTTCTGGAATGCAAATGACATGCCAACTGCATTAAAGCATCATTCCTGGTCTCACGAATCAAGCATTGGTGAAGAAGCAAAATATTTGCCTTAATAAATACGTTGTACATGATGCAAATGAGCTATAGCCAACCAAGACAGAAAAGGCAATTGAAAATCGGCGAATGATGGAAACATGTCGATGCGACCAGCCACCCCGAACGCTATAGTAAGCAAATAGTGCAAAAAGGCATGAATAAAATCAGTATGTGGAATACCTCTAAATGATGTGAGCTGTGCTGCATGTATTAAGGCAAGAGCAATAGCTAAAGCAAAACCACCCAAATTTTACTCAAACCGACAGTCACGCAACACATTAGGGATAGCGATAGCCACACGCAAGCACTCAGAGGTGACATCTAAAATGTGGTGCCGAAGCAAATAAAATCTCATAAAACTATTATTAAGAGTAAAACATTGTACATAGTAGATTGCTGACGATACGATAGCGCTTAAATTAGTTGAAGAAATCGGCAAAGATTAGAGGAAAGGACTGTGAGGATAATTGGTCGTCCACTAGACAAAGTCCAAGGCGAATGTATCATTTTCGATCGACTGCTAAAACGAAACGATGTTTTGGAAGGCATTGTGCTAGGAGCCTTAGCTGAACCCTTAAACTCTTCCTTCCCAAAGCCTATCCATCCGTCGCACGTATCGTACCATGTGCACCTACAGCTTTGTGAACAGACACACTGCATTCAAAATAGAACGTGCAAATTTTTAAGGCATTTGATCTTGTACGCACATCTGCTTTGCTTGGTTGTTCTGCCCAGAAACACTTTCTCACACTTATCACCCGTCAAAATGACGAATGCAGGTTCATCAGGTCCAATTCAATGCACTCTTGTAGGAGATGAAAACGAACAGGTTAAAGCCTTCAAGACCCCTCTGACGTGAGCAAAAGAATCAAAATTTATTAGAAACTTATCTTAAAGGAGACCATGTAAATTGATGAACACCTGCGACATCAACAACGTGACATATCTAACGTGCCACACAATTTAGCTTCAAGGGTTGGGCGAAAGTACACCTTGGTGAAAGCGACTCGACACACAGAAGAATAAGGAATCGTGATGCATATGTTATTGTAAGGGCTGCGATTCAGTCCTCAGTAGCGAATCCAAAGTTTCATAGTTTTACTAATTGGTATGATTTCGAGAAAATTCTATCGGAATCCGGCAAGATAAGTAAATGCAATGTAAAAAGTATCAGACGGCGACAAGTGGTCACTGTAAATGGTAAAACCCGTAGTTGTGTACCGTGGTTACATGCATTTTAACTAAGCCAATTCGTAAAGGTGTAATCACTCCGTGAGATTTTCCTGTACTTGGTTTGCCTGAAATCCCGTGCACAGGTTTTTAATCTCTGATCATGTAATTGTGTATTTCTTTTCAAAAAGTGCCCAAAAGGGCATGCAAGTAGGTCTCGAGATCAAATAGAGAAGTTGAGAAGGTGAGGAAGTAAAATTATGGCAATATTCCCGCACAGCAGTCTGCTGCATTCACATCTTCAACCCACCGCTCAGCTAGGGTGGGGAATGCGCTTACCACAAAACAATAAACAGTGCGGTATTCTTATATCCTGCTTGAGACGCACATCATAATTTCGCAATGAATGCAAGAGCACCATGTAGAATATCGCTAAGGAATGTTTTCTAGCACTTTAGTTGTTCAAGATGCTGCATCAATTTATGAGTGTTTTTGGAGCAATAAGGTGGCATTGAAGTCCACACTTGACATTTTCCGCTCTAAAGCCCACCCATATCTGTAATTCAAAACGTCAAAAGCGCTTTTTTGTTTTCTTTTATTTGTGATTAAGCTTTTTAACGAACCACCGCAGAATGTTGCCCAAGGTTAAATAAATCACTACCCCAATGCATTTGACAGAGCGAACAACATTGGTGTTACACCTACACAGACATGTCATCGCTCACAATTATATTGAATGTCTTCTTGCTTTGAAAAAGGTAGCAATCACCGGTTTCCTTGACTTTCACAGTGAGATGGTCCACTTTAAGGTTGTCAGTTGAGATGCTATGAATGTAAAATGATTTCGATCGTATTTTTGTCCACTTAGCTGCGAAGACACTGTGGCCTAATGTCAAATCCATTTCCAGCGGTGTCTGCGTTACTATTCTAAAGAAGAGCATAGCACAAGCCTTAGAGAGTAGCCACAGACTATCTTGACTGCTTCCTTATGTTCCGTTCTTATTCTATGTTTCCATAGTGATGCACAATTTATTCCAAGACACGCATACAACAACACCGGTAGTGGGCATTACTCCTAGGTATATGCTCAGCTCCACTTATCAAAACTTCGTGGGATGTGTTAGAAGAAGGGAGGCAGCAACGTACAAGGGGAGCATTGCAACGCGTTGCTTTTCTTTCGGAGTATCCAACGTAAAATAAATTCTTCTTAACGAAACATCCTGGTTATGTGCCTACACATGCATCTTTCCATACAAGCATGACCTACAACGTCCCATAAGGAAAACTGGACCGGCAAGTTATGCCTTCAATTTGATTTATTTTATCGAATTATCTGTTTAATGTGAGACAAAAACAACTGAACTGCTGCTGGTCCCACTTCTAGGCGCACTTATAAGTATTCGCAGCACAATACCGTAATTTAACCAGCAATAATAACACGGTGCAAAAGTTTGGTTTAGAATGTGTGGTATCTTTTTGACCAGGAGGTCAATATGACAATTTGCAAAAACAGGCAAAATGCAATTTAGTTCGTCATCAATATTACAGAGTAAAAATGGATGTAATGACAAGAACCTCGCGACAGGTCTGTCTACGCATTCTTTCAGCCAAAACCTGTACCCATAACCTGAATCGGTTTTGCAGCTTTATGACCCGCTTGTCACTCCTTGCACTGCCATATTATCCTAGCTCCATCTTTACCTTCCATTAATGCGGTCTGGTGCATTCGATATGCAACTCTCTGATCACCTCTGTTGCTGCCACTATCCGCTTTCCGAGACCTGGTTTACCGTGCCTTATGTAGCATGCAAAACCAACATTGAGACGCATGACAACGGCATGAAAACAGCATCGTCTACTTCTCTACACCTCTTGACGAAGTGAACGTTAATGGAGTGAATGAGGAAGGATAAAGGATTCGGCGATGCTTAGAGTGTAAGAAAGCATGTACCAGCTCCGTCTCTTTACGAATGCACCAGCAAGGTCACTTGCGCGTGTGGAAATGTTTTTTCTGTGATTAGGTATCATGGCGCAGGTAAATCCTCCAGGAAAGAGAAAGAAAGAGGAAAGCAAAAGGAAAGCTCTTCTTCTGTCGAATCTGCAAGCCTGTCTTTTTCGATCGGTCGAACATGTCACGGCGCATGCAGACACACACGATGGCGAAAAGCTGCCGCTGATTTCACTGTCGTCGACCATTCATTAGCTATATTTTGCCCATCTAACAACTAAGAAGTTGCTTAGTCCCCATTCTTGCTTTAGCCAACATTAAGAATGATGCTTTGCTACCTGCATTGCCAAAACAGCAAAAGTCCATAACACTATCTCTGTCGCTTTGGGCAAAGAGTTGGAGATGTTTTATCCCAAATTTACGCGTTGGTCTTATTAAGAGCCTGTGCTATGCGTTTCTACGTTGTAGTATACTGACGGCTTTCAATTAATGGTAGTAAAACGCAACGTTTCATTTTGGTCAAAATGGGCAGCAATCAATCAAAAAACGCTTACCAAATGTGCCGCTCATGTTAATAATGCCTCGCCAGTGCCTCAGAATGCTGAATTAAATTATGCGATAGCAAATTTTACTCATTTACAATCGCTGTTATTCAAACTTATTTTTAAATGACGTACTATTACAGAATACTGAAGGAAAGTCCTAGATTATGCCACAAGTGCTTTGTGCGATGCCGCCATTTACTAACTGCGTCAATTAAGTCAATGGGGAAAAGTCCACGATTGCGGCAAATGAGCTGAATACCTTACACATAGTGCTTTAAGGCCAGTTTAGATTTTAAGTGATATCCCGCTTATAGCTTCGTATCCCGTCACTTTTGCCTTTCCACGGAACCGTCAGTGACGTAAATACCTAAAGATGGACCAGATACGTCGATATGAAAGCCTACTAGCTTTTTTGACATTTCACTATATTATCTCGTTTGTTGTGATGCTTTAAGCAGCATGGCCATCTTAAGCTGTCTTTACATTTACTTTTGCACTCAATGATGCAGCGAAGACTCAAGCTATTGGAAGATAATTGAAAAAATAGCTTTACAGCTAAGAGTCGGCTTTTACTTTGCCCAGTGCTCTCATTACATGGGGTCAAACAAGCCCATATTTTGTCCCACTTCTGAATTATTAAATGGGTGACGCATTCTGATATGATAAGAAGGAGAATCAGTCTGCTACAACAAGAGGGTTTGTGCCACCTTTCAAGTCTTCACCTTAAAGTTCGCTGTCCGCAAGTCGAGTAGTTCTTTACCCGAATCCTGATATGAGATAGAGGAATGCAGCTGCCCGAACGGACAATGGCGCAAATGTCCACAGACTCTGATAGCTTATAAGTTCAGGTGGGGTCGCGTAAATGTCGTCTCACGTTTTTTTACCTACAGTCCTTGTTATTCGGGGGGCTGGCCAGGTGACAGTACAAAGAGACGATGCCTCTAACCCTAACCCTAAGGTCTTAGCAATCGATGCCTTGACTATGCCCAACCTCCCAAAGATCACCAATCTCACGTCGCCACCATCGACAAGACTAACCGTATCGGAAATATTAACTGCTCTACTCTTACGGCCACGCATCTCTTGCCCATTCAACGTGGCATAAATTAAGATGCTTTGCAATGACTCATGCTAACTGCTTGCATCGCTATCGTTGACGGATGGTAATCAAAGCCTGTCCAACCTGGACGTACCGTCAGCACCATCGGTAACAGACCGCACAAACCCACCAGCGACAGTGGTTCTTACAGTGGTGATTATGAATGCAGAGTCAAGCACCAGGTTGCACAATTCTCCGATTTAATCCATAGAAAGCGATCTTAGCCAAAGCCATTGTGCAGCGAAACTACGTGTAGGGTGAGTCACGGCACAACCCAAACACTGCAGTGACGACCCGAACATTTGTTTGCAGCCGATTTTGTCCATGCGTCAAACTCTGTATTATGGGCGCAGTACACGGTACTGTTGATTGGATCTGACTAACCTATCAAAAGGCTAGAAGTTGCGTAAAATACCAAAATAATAGACGAAATCACGACACAAGGCCCGGAGACAATACCTTACATTTGATGAATGCACCTCATACAGAAATGCTCTCTATTCTTTATAACAAAGAAATTTCCACTTTCATTCCAATTATTAATCCTTAACTCGTAATTCGTTTTCATGTAATATTTACAGAGGATAACTAACAAGTTGTTTTCACACTGATCGATAATTCAGAGCAAGCATAAATTTTGCAACCTTCCTTCTTAGCTTCCATTATTCCCGTTGTAAATCTCACCTCATGTTCAAAGTTAATAAACATGCTATGAAAAGGCATATCTTTTCGCAACCTCATCACAAAATTTAAGAATTATTAAAGCAAAATATTTATTGAAGGAAAACATTAGATCTCACATAAGCATGACGATTGATACAAAGGAACTGGTCATCTAAAACAATAAAAGGATTGCATTATAAGAAACGAAAAAATTGAAAATAGTGCCATGCAGCGCGTGTCTAAATGTAAGTGTTTGTGCAAATTAGCGCACTCGGAAGTAAGGGGAAAAAATGCTGGTGCAGTTGACTACGTGATTCGTTGCATTAAACTAAATATGCCTAAAGTCATATTTAAAATCTATGCAGGGCATAACTCTCAATGCAAAAGCTGCGTTTCTTACACAAAAGTGGGTGAAGCTATCAAAGCAGTCACCCAAAATTCCGATAAATAACAGTTGTGCAGCACAGCGAGAGCATAGGAAATGGTACAATCAACACTGGCAATGGCAAAAATGCACTACATCAGGTGGTGCTTAGGCAAACACTGAGTAGCGACTCCAAAACACTATGATACACTTGCAGCAGCCTGTGTTACTCCCTTCAACATTGAGCGTCATGGGTCAAAGCACTAACAATGCAATAGCTTACCCATCTTTAAGCACATTAACCATTTTAAAATCGGATAGACTACCATGGTGTGCTGTAAAATTGTCCAAGGGTGAGGCACCTTATTCTTCATGGTCTTCTAAAAAAGGAAAGAACACTTGGAATTACAGTAGCATGAGTTATAACAGTCGTTACGACTTGTGGCTTATAAAAGATCTACCTTCAAGGCGCTTCAATTGAACTTTCAATCTTTTCCCTCCCAAAGCATATCCATCCATTGCGCGGATCGCGTTCTGCGCACTCGCGGTATCGTCGTAGCTGACAAAACCTGTAAAAATAGACACACCGCGGTTAGCAGAGAACGTGGCTGCATAAAGGACAATTAACTAAACATGAGTACCTACCAAAGCCCTTGCTTTGGCCTGTCGTTCTGTCCAAAAATATCTTCACGCTCAATACTCGCCCAAATGGTGTAAACAGATCGTGTAAATTCTTTTCACTACATTCCTGAGGAATATGGAAGATGAACAGGTTGGAGCCTTTTGGGCCCCTTCTCACTGATTCCCGTCCAACGGGTTCTTGGTGATCAGGGGTGTTTGCAATTTGGGCGGCGTATTGAGCAGCCACTGCCAATGATGGCAAAAGAAGATAATGCATCAAGAACATTTTTAAGTATGGGCAAATAAAAGGAGAAGCATAGACTCACCATACCCAAGCTGGGGATTGATGCACACAGGTGGATGGGTAGCTAAAATTAACGCACGATGACAAAATGGCTATAAAGGCATAATTTCCACAGCAAAGGACGGCAAACGACAACTCACCTGCGCTGTTATAGGAAGTGCCTGGCATTGTAAGTTGCACATTCCAACTCGGGTAAAATTGGTTGGTTTGAAGTACCTCAGTAGCAAGATATTGCTGTTGCTGCTGCAGCATGAGCTGCTGTAAGTTGTGTTGAGCCACCATAGATGCAATGTACTGCACCACTAAGGGATCATTTTTTGCGTTGTCGGTTACAGCAGCAGCTGCAGGATTCGGCCATACTGGGAACGAAATCGCTGCACTTGGCAGGACCTGTGCAACTGCTGCGGAACCCTGTAATGGTAGAACAGCCCTTTCATCTCAGCCTTTGCCTACATATGTAACCTTCAGAAGCATTTTAGTCGTCAGCGACTAAAACAGGCCTTGCGCATATAGTAGAAGCATAATTTCCTTAGCTAATCCTCAAACGAATGTGCTTACGGATTGTAGCGTCGGAAGACAATGGCCGAGGTCACAACCAAGTGGCGCAGTAACGGCCATGGGGCAATTTATTTGGAAATTTGTAGTAGGCTGTGCAACATTATGACCTCCGAGAGAGATCACAGCTGGAGTCGAACTTGAGCTCGATGGTAACATGTAGCCGTTGAGTAGAGGCATCGATCCAGCTACTTCCATGTTTCTTTCGTAAGGTGCACCAGTAGCCGCTTTCGGCGGCAAATTATCTGAGTTCTATCAAAAGGCAATCATTGTTGCTAAATACGAGAAGGCATGGATATTTCACGGCCGTACTGCAGCCCAATTCCAAGTACTTACGGGTACTGTGGAAATTCCATCTGCAATAGTCAACGGACTAGGTCCTCTTGGGTCAAAGGAGTCCTCCGAGGCACGATCTTTGGTTTAATAAAATGTGATTGTAAAATAAAGCAAAAGCGACGTCAGTGAAAAAAGAAAACATGAAAAAACATTCTCTAACTTCACGGCCTTTTAAACTTGCATAGCAACCCCTCCCTTTCAGTAGTAGATAGGCCTTCCTATCTAATACTGACGAAATCGGTCATGACTTTCCTACTTTGAAATCAGCCACAACCTTAAAAATTGCCTTGGCTGAGCTAACCTAGGAGCTCGCATTTAAATATCAAAAAAGGTAATAATTTTCAAATGTGTCACTTCGCTTGGCGTGTACTACTAACAAACTGGGGTGGATAAAAAGGGGTTGGGGCACATTCCGCTCTTGGTGGCTCTCCTAAGAGTACCGCCAAAACATCAACGAGTAAAGAAGATAGGCCAGCCAATTCTTGCTTATCACTATCTTATTTTTAAACTGCGGAGTGTCAAAAAAGGGAATAATTTGGCAGCTGTACGCAGAAACCGGGAGGTTTCATGAAAGAATGAAGTTTACAACCCTAAGAACATACCATTTGACAAGGACACTATAAATGTAAGGCACTCACCGGAATTTCTGCCCTCCTGAACTTGAGGTGCAACATTAGAGTTAGAACTGGCTGATTCCGCTCTACGATCCATGCGCGTAGGAATGCAGTACAATGAACGATTCAGGACTACGTGTCACCCTAACACGAAATTTGGACCTGAGTGGTGCTACTGCTACTCAGCTTTGATATTTATACATTTCTTTGGTGCGTCCGTTATCCATATTCTAAGCGCTTATTCGCCAATGGATGAATCACAACTCCTGCATTATTGGTTGGGAGTGATCAATGAGAGAATGAGGCATCTGATTGGATGTGCCGATGAGTCTGCACAACTATTGGATCAGCGCCTTGTGCCTTACGTTATGGATGAGCATGTTAACCTTCTACATGACATTGGCCCAGTTAGTGTCAAAACTAGTGATTTTTATCGCCTTTGGCATAAACTAAATGGGACTACTAATATTATTATCGGTTTTACATGACTTTACTCAGTAAATGGGTAATGGAATGTCCTTTTGTGGTGATTTGGCGTATAAACGCGGTCTACGATGGATAAGACGGAATGGCATTTGATGTGACACTTATTTTATCCCTTAGGGTGGACTAATTCACATCCACGTGAAGTTGACCTAAGATTAAGTAAGACAAAAGTGGTTCTGACCTTTTGTGGGATCTTTGATTCGGCTTCCAACGGTAAAGTGCAAATGTGCATTATCTCGAGCAATTTTTGCTGATTTGGGGAAGCAAGTTAGCCTAAATATGGAAAAGGAAGTGTAAAAAGAATCAAACACATTGATAAGTAATCACTGCTGGCAATAAACACCTTATTTTTGCAAGGAAATTCTGATGCAGATTACAGGAACTCACCCTTGGGGCTTAACCACACTAGAAATTCTCTTCGCATGACTTTAGTGAAAGCATCTCGGTATTTATCTTGTAAAAAAGGCAAAGGCACTTCCATCTATGCACACATTCTGCCATCTAAACTAGTCTAGAAGGACGTTAAACGTAAAATTACTTGAAGTTACGGCATTTTCATGTCCAGCTTGAAGCATTTAACATATCTTTGGGTATGATGTAAGGATGTCACCTTCGAGCCCAGACCAAAATACGTCGGGCAGGATCTGTGTGGTGATACCCTTTATGCAAGTTACTTTAAGAATTTGTTCATTCGATTTATGGTACAAGCATATGCGTGTTGCTCGAGTGATCAATTGGCATTGAAGATCACAATTAACATTTTTGCCTTAAGTTAAGCGCTTTTAAGTGTTGATTATAAGAGGACGATAAGTCTATATCCTTTTTTTGGAAAAATTCAAAGAGTGGGATTTATTCTGTGACATGCACAAGCACTTACTTGGAATTGATTTTCCTTTTTTTGACAATATGAGCCAGGTAACGCTTAACGGCGTTTCGCTCAAGGAGAATAAAGCCATGGAAATTAGACTCATGATTCCACACAAATTATCCCACCGTAAAAAGCTAGTTGGTGAGACTTGTTAAAGTCAGCTGATGACTGTTTCAGTGGGCATACTTTAATAAGATTTTGCCTGTAATCATAAGTTTACCGGTAACCCGATTCGCATGCTCATTTACACAGAAATTCTGGCCACGACGCCATGTTCACAATAGCATACGATACTGCTGAAAACTAGATAAATGTATGCAATGCTTCCCCCTCCTCCATTTCCCAACCTCGTCTCCCGCACCCGAATGGGATCTATGCAGATGGCCAAATAGTGATGAATTGAGATCGCCGTTATGCGATTAACCTGGATCATGTATCAATGTTTCACACTCGGAAAAGACAGGGTAGCAAAAATTGCTTATAAGGCTCCACCCATTCGCAATCCGTACAGTATTCACATTTAATCAGCGTTAGTAAAGTTTAATTCAGAATACATAGTGGCTTTCCTGAACAGGAGGCCTGCGTAGCAATCAGTAACAAATTCACCACTCGCTCCGTCGAGTAAATGTAAGGATGTTTTTATTTATTACAAAGAAGGCGATGTCGTGGCCATAAGTGATGGCAATTTGCATGAAATCCTTAACATCCCCAGTCTATAGACGCAAAACTTTAGCTAGAGACTCATAAGATATTCCATGGAAGGCACTTAGCGTTAACGGGGTGGGCTGAATTTGAGCTCTACCAAACTGCTGTGCTTTAATCTATCAAGGTAATATTACATAATGATGTTAACAATCTTGACCGTAGAGATTATGGGTTCTATAGAGGTAAGGTCTCGGGGACGTTAGAGTTGAGTCAGCATAGAGAAATTCGCGACCGTGCCTCACAACGTTCATATCCGAGTCTGAGTATTTGGTCTCAGATTCGGCATTTCTAAGCGACAACCACCACCTGTGTTTTGAGGAGCTACGTTTAAGTGTAGACTATTCATTGACGGTTCTATTTAGCAGCAAACTTGTTAGCTCATCCGTCTGCTTACGTCGAGTCAGTAAACGTTGATTGGCTTCCTTAGGATAAGCTATACAATCGCCGACTTAAGCCAGATACGAACTAAGCTTGACATTTGCTATTGCGTTTCAGTAAATAATGACAAATTAAAAGGACTAGCCAAATGAATAACTAAAGCTGTAGTTTCGTTGATTTCATCGTATTTAAGTCAAAAGCGAGTCTGCCTTACATGTACTAGGTAAAATAGACCAACAATTTTAAGCATTGAATATGGCCTAAAAATGTTAGTCAGGTCTTCAAGAGAGGCATGACCTTGCTGTCTACACTAAGATGAGGTGCATTAAAAGCTGCTACTTGGATTTCAATTAGGATTTGCAATGAAACAACGCTGTCTTTAAATACAATCCACGCAGAAGATGCAGAAATTAATGGCGGACACTAGCGTCAGCACGTTGGAGGAAGCACAAATTATATCTATTCTTAATGCTGCTTTTAAAATCATAACCAATATACACTGTTTTTTAGCTGCACCTGGTGAAAGCGTGGGCTTCATAAGATCATTTAAATGGTGGGATGCAAATCATTGCGACGCAAAATTGACCTAGAATAATGCGGAGGAGGGAGACAATTCTTGAAGGAGAAGTATATATTGAAGGGAGAACAAGATAACACCTATGATGAGACACGGGTAGAATGCTAGTCGGTATTCGAGAAGCTAACCAGCCAATTATACTTCATCTATTTCGTTCTAGGACTCATTCTGATTAACTGCGCCTGCGATGCTTTTACATGACTAATCATATACCATAAAGTTGGGCTGGAAAGAATAGGGGCTTTTATTGAAGGCGAAATAGGTAAGCTTTGAAATTTCTGGTTATCTTTCTGACCAAGAGATTAGTGTTACGAAAGTGTGGCACGCTAGTAAAAAAATGAACCCCATTCCAGCATGACTAGTTTTGCGTTCTAACCAATTCCCCATCATTTGATCCATCAATCAAGTTTAGCTAGATTATTTCGTTAATAACAATGAGATAAGCCTTAAATTTGGAGGGGATGGCCATTTGCTTGGCATTCTCAGCATAAAATCTGCGGTTATTCGAGTTCAGCTAGAGCCCCGTCTGGATGTCTCATGAAAAATATTCACTGATATTGATTACTGACGACCAGCTGAGTCTTTATCCGTCATTGTGGTATGACATCACATTAGATATTAATCATGCCTGCAGTGATTTTTGGACTATCCCTCTGAGGTCAGGGGGGTCGGACCTAAGTCGGATTAGCAAATTTCGCGATTGCGCCTAATGACTCGCACAGGCACGATCTATGTCATTATGTACTAAGGTACAGTTCATTGTAGCCTGTTCAAGCACGACTGGATTCAGTTGCTTCCTTGCAAATACATCCCTGTGCTTGTGCTGATTTGACGAAACCCAGTTTGGCTTTTTTGGAATCAGCTAGATAATCGTCACTTTAGGCAAAACATGGATTAAGCCTAGCGTCTGCAGCTGCTTTTTGGCAAACAATGAAAAGGTAGAGAAACTAGTTGCTTGAATTACAAATAATTGCGGTTTGATTGCCTTTGCTGTATTTATACGAAGACAATGCCTGTTTTAAATATTTAGGAACAGATGTGTGAGATGGACATGTCGAAATATTTTGCGCATAAAATTCGCCTAAAGACTGCTAGTTGGGTATCTAAAAAGCAGCATGAATTCGCTGTCTGCATTGGGTAGAGCTCTATTCAGAGCCGTGACTTGGTGCACAGCTAGATTTCATGAGTGGAGACGGACACCAAGTCTATGCTGTCTGCAACCCAATGCATGGTAAAAAGTGTAAAATTTGTGGCGGACATAAAAATCGAGGCGTGGTCAGAAGTACAGACTATATCCGCTCTAGACATTGAAATCAAAATGGAAAGCTTCTCTGCTGTAATTATCGAATGTAAATGCATAAAAGAGCATCTTGACAGTGAGATGCAGCTCACCATGACGTGAAATTAACCCGGGGAGTAACATGAAGAGGGGATGGGATTCTGTGGGCAGTATCTTCTACTTGGGGGTGAACAGGGACAGCGCCTGTGATGGGCATGAGCATAATGCTAATTGGCATTCAAGGAGTCACACAGACGTGCAACATAATGAGCCGCGTATGCTTTGCTGTTATATTCACTTCAATATATATGTTTGTGTTTTTTCGTAAGACCACTCGCGCCCTGCCAAGTTGGTCTGGGCAGTAAACTGATTTTTACTGCAATAAGAATAGGTGAGCCTTAAAGAAAGGGCTGGATTTAGGTCATAATGTACCTCATAAAACGACTGTTTTCCAAAATCAAAGCAAAGAAACATGTATTGATGCTCATTTATCAAACAGTAATTTAGCACACTCAGAGAGCAATAGGGTCATATTTTTCAATGCTAAACTAGGTGACTTACCAGGAATTCTATCGTTGTTGAAATAAAGGCCTGTAAAAGCTTCATTAAGGGGATTATTCGCGAAATACTATGCATCGGTGCCTCTGCGAGACAGGGTAGCACTAGCACTAGAGGGAATTCGTAGCTAATGTTCATGGTCAGTGCAAGCCATTTTATATGAACTCATTTAAAATTGGCGTTATTGCACATTTTAAAACTCTTAGAAACCACTTCAGTACCTGTGCTCACCTGTGCCACCATCAACAACGGTTCGGGGTAGCGATCTCTTGAAATGCAAAGACAAAAAGTGCTTCAATCTCCATTTTAACTGAGTTCACCATCACTTTGTATTTGGGAAACGTCGAAGTGCATATTAGGCGTTTTAGCGATTACGGCACTTGTGTAACACCTCTGGGTGGTCTATATCAGCCTTTGTTTTACAACGTGATCCACTTTTCTTTTTGCGAAGTGAACTGCTACTATCTTCAGTGAGTAGCAAGAATCGCTTACAAAAAGTACATGCTGAGTGAAAGGTGACCCATTCCTTCTGCCCTTCGATCGATTGTCTCGATCGTTGCTATATTTTACACCACAAAATGTCAGGAGTTATGGGTCGACTCTTAAACAGATCTGAAACATGCCACTCCGGAACACTTTGATGCAGGCTACTTAGACGCAAGTGATGGAGTGCATCTTGAGAGTCATGCACATAGAATTAGACTGATAGGAATGTTAAACATGCGTTCTGCAAGACAACTTCCTGTTTGATCAAATTTACTTTAGCAAACCCAAATGCTAGCCTTTAGAAAAATAGCGCATTATGACTTATAAGGGAAGTCGTGGCTTTGATAAAAGTCGCGATCTATCAATCCCTCCAACTGAAAGCGATCAAATAGCCATGAAAAGCAACGGTAAAAAGTGCAGGCTGACTTTGCAACAAATAATAGGTAGCTGCGCAGAACTGCTCTGAAAAAACAATCATCAGAACCATTTGTCATCCGTTTTTAACTAGATATGGGCGGATGCGTACTCCTCGTCCACTAAAACACTTGTCTTTAAAAGCAATGATCAGGCCTTGTCTACCCTTATTTCCAGATGCATGTTTGGAGCCCACTGCACATGCGGTCTTGTGGGCGTTAGAAACTATTGCCAGGAGGTGATGAAGGATATTAATTAAAACTCGCGAATGCATTTTTAGAGGAATGTGAGCAGAGGACATAGGATCCTATTACTATTCAGTTCCGCGACAGTTTAAAACGCAAGAAATAATATAATCACTAGAGATTACAACAAGGTTTCATTTCAACTGAATAACTAGCTCTGACTCCTCTTTATTTAAGTCGTAATTACCTTTTTGAAGGAACAAACTCGGTTTGCTTAAGTATCATAATATATGGCCACGCAATCGTAAATTTTATTCCACCACATCTAAGTCTGTGTCATTCGAATGCTTCGTAATCATGCTACATTTGTGGCGTGGGCCAAATGGAATTACTATGATATACTTGTTTGCGCCATAGCCATAGAACTAATCATTACTACTCCTCTTTAGCCCAGACCCCGCCTCCACAGCATTTTGCTTACTGTATATCCCTATAAATTTTTGGGAAATAATGGCAAGGCAATGCTTCTGTTGAATATCACAAGTAACTAGTTTCCAATGTTTATTAGTGTTTATCGCTGTTTATCAGCATTGTTTTTAAATATTACAAGCAAATTAAATATACTTGTATCTAATCAAGCAGCTGCTCTCAAGTCCTTGGCAATAATTGCAATGGCAGAGGCGACAGTTGATGGTTCGGTTTTCTGTAAGACAACCTCCATTTTGGTGCCAAGGGATATTTTGCCGGCATTTAGTGCAATAGAAGCAAATATTCTTCTAATTGGAAGAGCAGTCACTCGTTATTTTGCCGAACTATGACTGATAGTCTTCACGCTGAATGAATTTAGACGAAGCCAGCTGTCATTGGATAAGCAATCGGCGATCTCGGGGAAGTCCCTATAATGTTAGTGATAAGACTCAACTTTTAGACAAGGCCACAGACCATGCTGCAAGCTAAGGTAATTTTGCAGTCTTTTGGTTCCTCTTGATGATCAGATGTCACGCCTACTTCAACAGGCTTTGCTTCATTTTCTGCGCTAGTGCTGTGGATTCTGCAATGGAAAGGTGTCGCATTAAGCCTTTCTAGGTGAATGGACTTACGATGCTGCAGATTTATTATGGATCACTGGGATATCTAAGTGCATAAAAGTGCAGCTTGTCAATCCCAAATGACAATTTACCGGGAAAATTTGGTCAAATCGTTCTCACCGCCATCTCTCATAATCTCGACTACTGACTTCTATTTTTAGCTCTCCTTGCCACTCGTTCATCAAGGCCTTGCTTTCTATCATCCAAACTGTGAAGTTCGAGAGTCAAAGAGATCTCTGCCAATTTTTAATAAGCACGCCTTCCTAATGCTTCTCTTTGAGCAGCACTAATTTTCTGCACATGAATGAAGTAAGTGTTGTCAAATCCCTCATTTTACGAATGCCCTGTTTTATAGTTTTTTATCAAGCCTGCTAAAATATATCATTGTTTGCCCAGAAATCAGCTCTCGCGCACTGCGCTTGGAAGTGACTTCGAGAAATTGATGCAGAAGGAAGTACACTTATTTTAAACTTCAGATCCAGAAAATTAATGCTATTTAGCAGCATAGCGACAGGGCTAACCACGGCTCATCTTGTCTTGGCATTGGTTACATCCATTTCCTTATCTTTTCCGGCAATAATGGTAACTGGATGTGCTCGAGGTCTCGATATCTACGCAACTAATTCTATGGCTCAATTCTACTCCTTGATGCTGCTTCGCGCATAAGCGCAGGCCCATCAAATTGTTGTCAAGCCCTCCTGATGAACTGGTGATTCATTCCGGTTACCAAACTTTATTGCTCATACATAATACATGGGTATGGTCCGCGACAAGTGAAGCAGCAACTTAGATAGAGGAAACGCTTTAATTAGTTTTAACGATTACTGTTACGTTAGTTTGCTGAGACAACTCTTAGCATGATTCCTGCATTCCTCAGTGCTCTTCCATTCCTGCTTTTATTCTTTTCTCCGAATTTCACACTGCGGTGTATCAGAGATTTCCGATTTTACAGCCATTACAGGAAGATTATCGAAATCACCCCATTGTTACGTGAAGCGAATTGGGCAAGCACTATTTTTAAACCCATTAATTAATTTACGTGGCCATGCAAAACAAAAAAGCTATTCCTTTTGTGATAGCCTTGCGTTTTGACATCACATCGCTGGCCTGGCAAATTAACCTCCTCAGCGTTTTGTACATACCGCATCAATTTATGGCACACTGACAGAGTAGATCCATACACACAGATGCACAATCACTTTAGCTTGACCAAAATTTGTGCGGTGAGGACGAATTACGCCAGCATGTGTCCTAATAATGGTGTGGAGGTACGTGCTCATCTCGTTGACTGTAGTTGTGGATGCAGAAATGCGGATTTGGCCTGAGCACTGGCAGAACCTATGCAAGATCAAGTGTGGCTTTTTGTACCTGTAAGTTACAAGCAGAGTAGATTGCTGAGCAGATAGCGCCAATTCATATGCTCAATGTCAATGCAATATAAAGAAGTGTGTACGGGCATGTAATCCTAATGATTTGTATCGGGTGTGATTTTACTCCCCCAGATATAAAGTTAAATGCATCAGAAAAGTGTACATAATTAGTTCCATCACATAGACTATTTCTGTTCCGAAGTTGACATATTTCTTCACGAAAACAGACAATAAAGTATGATCATCTTGTTTTATATGAAGTCGGTGCATTTTAATGCCAAGGAAGGACACATGAGTGTAAACCAACAACTCTCGCATCCAGCAAGATATTATGACACCTGCATGCAGCTGACTGGCTTACGTAAAGACTAGCGCCGCGACGATAGTTGGGATCACTAGCGATTCATTTGTCCCTTCAATATTCCGCTAAGCTAGACTTAAAGGACGCAATCGCTATGATCTGTTATGACTAGGTTCGTTTATCGAGGTAGTTGTTCCCTGGCTATAAGGTGATTTCTACACATGGAGGTGATAAGACCACATAGTATGCAGCATAAAGTGCTCATGGCGCAACGCCAAAATCCATAGATCCTTCCCATACGTAGGCCACTTTTTGCTGGAAATTATTTTCCCTAGGGTAAGAGCGTGAACAAATGGGTAAACACAGGTAAATAAGGCAAGAAAAATGAAGTCTCGCTTGTACCATGAGTAGAAGGCATGCAGTGCTGTTAATAACCACTTTAAAATTATTTTGTGCCTTTTTTGAAAGCTATGGCTATTGTTTGAAGGCAGGAAGGGTCGAAAAATGGCGAAATTGATGTCCCCAAACAAGTGAGCCAGCGAATAGACTGATCAAACTCGAAGCAATTTCACCCAAGGCTATAACCAGGTAACACTCGTAATAAGATGTAACTTATGGATAGTGGTCAGATTTATGAGATGGCTGTGCTTGGAGTGCACTCGCAAATTTTATCGGCAAAAGGTTAAGAATGGGCGAGATGCGTACCCATGCTTATCCCCGTACGAGCAATGGTGTCATTGATTTAAAATTTAACAAAATTCAGTGAAGCTTCGAATAGTCTGTTTTGGCACAGATTCGCATCAAAAGTGCTGTTTTTGCTCATCCCATCGCTTGCTGAATATAAGCCTGGTTTATCTTCATAAAAGCTCTTCTTTCTGCATCGTCTACACCGCAAGACTTTTAAATGCGTCGAAATTGGCAAGCTGTTGATATCTGACGAACCTCTTATCAGACGCTTTTTTAAGCCCTCTTTTTTCACAAAATCACTTTCCTACAACTATTTGCGGCAGATTTTATTTTGGCATCCTAAATGCCATTGGTGTTAGACATGCGCGAAGGGTTGCATCTTCCTTTCATCAAAACCGAAAAAAAATATCCATTACTGCCCATGTCACACAGAAGCTGTGCGGTCAAACTCTGGAAAATTCATTGAAAAGAGCAAATGCTAGGTAAAAAACGTGAGAGAAGCAAGGGAGCAGGAAAATCGTGTCGCCACGTTTACTGTCAGCGTGCCAGTGTGACTTAGTCAGCATATTTAATCAAGCGCTCAGGCATTTTCCAGTCAGCTGCTGGTCACTCTCAGATTGCAGTTGCAAAGCACGCAAACAGGGGGAGGCAGATGTTGCTTTTACAGCCAAATCGCCTGTATTCTATGCTGTATTGGGTGCAAGGATTTGGAGAGAAAATGGTTTGGAGCACGTGGGCAACATAGGAGTAGGAGGTTAGTGTTGAACTGACAGACAAGCTTATTGTTCCTTTGGGGAAGGATGGGAACTGCTGAACAACTGTAAAGGAGTAGCTGAAGCTCTCCTGATTTGTCGTTGGATCGTAAATTATTTTAACGGAGGAGTCGCGGCGAGTGAGGTCTAACTTGTTAGAGACAATTGGAAAATCCCACTAAGCACTTGGCCTTACATGGTGCCAAAGTCATAGCATTTGTCCCAAGGAACATTTTATGGTTAGCATATGAACACCTGTCATTGGCGGTGGATGTTGATTTTGCGTGCAAGATTTGTCAGCGCAGTGCATCTGTGTTGGAATAGTCAGCTTCGCAAGGATCGTGGATCATGGTTTCTGCTAATGAGCGACCTCACATCATGCATTTGTGGTGCATGTTTTGAGCCTAGAAGCAGGGAGGTCAGAGCACATATCGCTAAGTCCGATGCAATTTGTGATAGCAGATTTGAAACACCAGCAGTCTGACCATACGAACCACTGAAGAGTGGTTGACGTAATAATTAGTCAAGCAGCGTCGCAGTTGCGATTTATAGGCTCGGTAGCATAATTGCGCCGAATTTATTGTACATAGCAAGCACGGATATTTTAATTATGCTTTGTATTTGAGCATAGCATGCATCACATCTCGACAACCAAGATGTTGGCTATTCTTGAAGCTTTCTGTTGATCAAGTGTCACTTCCTCAGCGAGAACCGAAAGGCGATAGCTACGGGAACACCAAGCAATTCTAAAAAGGAAACGTTCCTAAGGGACAACAACAGCACTTATGCAATTAAATAAACTTAATGATTTATTTGCCTTGTAGTTAGTAGCTTTCTAATATATTTACAAAAGTATTTGCATCACCAGGACAGAAATTCCATTGTGGCAGGTATATTTGAGGGATGGGCAGGATATTCTGGCAACGCCAATCTAGGTGCGCTTTAAAAACTTTGTTTCAAAACCTTAGAAAGAAGTTATTGCTCACATTTTGTCCTCTACGATTGCATTTGATGCTTTACATGGGTCCTCGTCGTTGTTAATTTAAAGCATATTTTTTGCAGAAAGAGTTTTCTTAGTGTCATAGTTACACTTTTGATTGTTCGCTTGCACACTTGAAAAGGATGGCAATACAATCGATGGGATAGAACATAGAGGTATATAAGTATTTTCTTCACGTAAATTAGCTTTAGCGGCCTTTTATATTCCCCTAACGCATTCATAGTGTAGGATGATCCACCAATATGCATTGTTATGACACCAAGAAGAGGTTACTCGTGCTTTGATAGATCAAATTGTGAGGAGTAGTATGCGGTGCCTTAAAAAGTTATATGATTTCCTTCTTAGTAAAGGCAGCAACAGAAAACCTGCATCATATGATTAGTAAGTCACTTCCATCTCGTTTGTTAAGGGCTGTTACTGTGCCAGTTTAGGAACAAGAACACGAAAACCGCGCAGTTATTACACATTTCCCTTATTATTAGCAATAAGAAAACAAGGTCGTTCAATTTGAAAACTCTTCATCATTTTTGTTGGCTGCTCCCTTTCCGGACATTGTTGCAACCTTGCAGCACTCATTATGTAGATCCGAAACGTGTACGAAGAGGTTTATATCAACAACGTTGAGATGAGCGATGTCAGCGCAATATTTGGAAAAGCTGAATTAGCTTAAAACGGGTGAGCTATTCGATTCCCATCTTTTACGCTGTTTAAAAGTCCACCCACGCTAGCAGTTTTGACGCATGGTAATGAATGTGACCGCTTATGACTTAATTGAGGTTATGATCCAAGTTCTGTTTTTGTGGCTGAACCAAGCCATTTGCTTCTCATTATAACTTAATCGGATACGACAGCCACTAAGGTACACAGGCGCACCTGCAGTCAAGCATGGCTACACTGTGAAAGAAGGGGCCTTGAAATGGAGGTAACTTGGATTGAAGTGCTGGTACTCAAAGTGGTGAGTCCATTGAATTTATTCTCGCAATGCAAGCGCATCCAAAGAATTAAAC
>JADWOT020001337.1:0-62145 GCA_036345935.2 Taenia hydatigena
AGTGGGACTTCGCTGTCACACTGCATGTTGTATGCGCATGTATATAAATATGGCTATAATACACTTGGAACGAAACCATTAAAAGGGCCTTCAATTAACTTTATTTAATTTAAGATGTTTCCATTGCGTTGATAAAAGGAAACCCTAAGTCATTGTTCAGGTTTGCCGAGAAATAAGAAGGTATTTTGAGTTCACAAACCTACTGATAGAACCAAAAGTCAGTAGGTTGGAAGCAAGTTTGATTGCAGATTTAACGCAGTTCCTCAAATCATCCAATTAAGCAGCCGAAGACTTGTTACCGAATCTCACGATTAAGCTACTATTATTTCCCCAACTAATCTTGCTATTTAGCGATTCATTTTGACAAATCTGCCACATCTAATTGGAATGCGATGTAACGTTCACAAGCCGCTCACTAACGCAAGGTCACGGCATGCTGCAAACAATGGCGACCAGAGACTCGTCATGCAAATGGCTTTCTTGATGGTACACATGTAACAGAAACACTTGAAATGATGGAACATAGATTGTCAGTGATAAAGATGACAGACGCCAGTAAACACCTTCAGCATGGAGTTAAACAAGAGACCAGAGGCAGTTCAGGTTTCCATTGATAATCTTCGATTGCATTCCCATGCTAGCAATTCATTATGCTAAAATAGTGACTTAGGCATTGATTGGTGGGTAAAGAAATAGTCTTGTCGCGCATTTGCAGGGACTTTTGCCATTAAACGTGCACGAGAACCGCATGGCTGTGTTCGTCATTACAATCAGAATAGGTGAGATTTTACCAAATCTATGCATTTGTCACTACCTCATCAAACTAAAGTACAGCCTTTTGTGGTGCCGCTTGTAAGGACCCGTGCCAGATCAGAATTCAGAGCTCTTAACATTAAACAACACATGGCGTTAAATGGTGGAATTATGGGTTTGAACAATGCAAGTTACGAAGTACAATGCATTTCATTTAGCCCAGTTTAAATGCTGTAGTAGTGGCACAGAATGGTAGGATGCATAATCGTGTATACATGCATAAGCATCTGGTACGCGGATGGAGGTGAGAAGAATTGGTAATCTCCTTTTGTGGATTCGTGGACGGTGGACCAGTTATGCATACCTCTCGTAGCACTAATCCGTTAATGAAATTGTTAGGGCTGACCACCCTTAAATACTGTGACATATGCATTTAAATTAACGGCGAATATTGAATTAGTACCGCACTATCAATTAGCTCAGGTCAATGTCAAGACGTCTGACAATCATCGCAGATTGCGGAGAAGTAGTTCAGTAAAAAATTGGGGAAGTTCAGCTCTGAACAGACCAACACTCGATCTCCCAGAATCCTAAAGGATAAAATATCGGTCCTGTTTGCTTATTTATGCTAAAACAAACAATATTTACCTAAACACTCTCAATTTTATACCAAGCGGATGTAATTGAGCAAGTAAAGGCAAAAGCCATGGTAGAAAGTTCGCACAGTAATGATACCTCACGATTTACCTAATCAAACAAAGTTAACAACTCGATATAAATATGGCAACTCGAAATAGATTGAAATGCGACATTTTTGCAGCCCCGTGCGTTACATTGATTTATTCGAATCATGAATAAAAATCGTGTGCCAAGTGGGCCTTCAATCGTTTGGTCCAGACTTCAGGTTATTCGGTTCTTTCTACATGCCGTGGATAGGAACAAATTGAAATTGGCTTCGTCGTTATTAAGAAGTAGAATAACCGCAACTGAAAGGGACTCATTATAGTCCAGGTAAAGCAGGATGAAAGGATCGCTTTTTGGCGGACTACTCCACCTACTACCTTAAAAAGGTCAGGGTATTGGGTAGAGGTGTTTGGCTAGCCCACCTGATATTCTTGCACCTCTCCGATATTGCACAATTTATCACAATCTTTCTTGCTGGAAGTACGACTATAACGAATAGTCAAAAGAGATTGGCTTGACTTACCTTCGGCACTCAACTTCGATTATAACTGCTAAAGCACAGGATTTTGCCATTCAACCACTGCAGCATGCTCAAAAATGGGAATGGTAATAACTGATGGGTCACTTGAAATCCAGTCTGGAGCCTTTATTGTGCGGCGCTAGTGCTTGAAGCTTAGTTAGGATTGTAAATAACGGGTTGCAAGTGACGCCCCATCCAGCCGTCACCATCTTCTCGAAATCCGCTCAGGCCGCATCCACCGAGTAGTGAATCAACGCTTGTTTCGTGAATCTGCTTCAGCAGCCTACTAGTGCTTACAACAGCCACCACTTTTATTAAGAACTCAACATCTCATCCTTTACTTTTCGCTGTAGTTAACTCGTGATCGTGCTTTTATACTAACCCAATTCATATCGCTGAAAAGCTCATTTGTCCTACTAATAGGATTTTATCTTCTGGTAGACATTTTCAGGAGGCCAGCTTCACTGTCATAATCTTGCTCTGACTCAGCGCAGCGACTGCGAAAATCAAATCCTCTGTTTTTATGGCCAAATAGAAAGAGCGGTGCTTTTAAAGAGATGGCCTGGGATGAGGATGATGCAATGGTTATGGATAGTATGACGTTAGGGTTTGGTAGGTTCAAGCAAATCTTGAGGATATGAACACGTTAACAAACTTAGTATTCATAGCATAAAAGTAATAACTCCATGGTTCGAAGTTTAAAAAGCATTACACAAGCAACGAAAGCACATAGGCAAATAAAACGACATGAATAAAATTCCAACTAACCTATGTCTTTAAATGATTTTAAATTTACTGCAATGACTTTTAATCGAATCTGGTTCCGATGCAGCCGATCGCACTTAGGAGAGCTAGCTCGAGAGATTATGTGTTTCTTATTCAGTGTGCACACTTAGTGGAGCATAAGATAGTGAAATCTCAAATATTATTTGGGAGGAGGAGAGACCACCACATAAGCATAACGATGTCTCTACCCTGCAAAAGCAGTTTGCTGCCTTTACCTGCGTCTACGCTCTTATTGCACCTTGAAGAATGCCTAGATTAATTTCACTTTCCCATTTACCACTAGTTTCAATACTCACTCGTCAGCTTAATGCGCTGCTATCTGGCAACACCCAAACCTCATACCAACGCCTCGATAATCCCAACCGTGTTGCTTTCAGGTGTTAATCTCTATTGTAGACGTAATTCTTCGCAAAATGTAGGCAAACCATTCTAATGCTTTAAGATTGGTGTGATACAGTTTAACTCAATCTTTACTTGCTTTTAGATAAAGATTAATTTAAAACTTAAAACCTTTGTAGCTATCAAAATTACTCGCAATTTATGAATAGGAGGATGGGATTTCGCATTCCTTGCCTAGGACTAACGTTCGAAGGTAACAATGTGAAGATGAAGCCTAAAAGTGCACTCAGAGAAAGGAAGCAATCTTAATGGGTAAAGTCATTATTAAGTACTAAAGTATTAAAGCTTCCTTATGTACACTGCGATCATTTCTTGTTAGATTCGGCATTTAAAACCGAGAAAAATGGGGGCAGCAGAATTTTATTCGACCGCTTATGGTTTAAAGAAGACGTTTAAAGGGTCGATTTTTCACCTCTACCGTGACACTACACCACGATCGCCATTAATTTCATACTAGTCGTTTTTGTGGACTTGTGGGCGCTATGCACTTGTGGACACTGGTTGGAATTATCTTAGAGTGCCAGTTAGCCTGCATGGTGAGATTGAGGGTAGGAGAATGCAGGTGCGGGGAAGATGCGATAAAGGGAAAGGCTTCGTTGATTGTCTGCCCTTTGCACCACTTAATCATATGATCATTCCAATGACACTGAATTAACCCATGGGTTGAAGGGCGAAGAAGTGAAGTTGTGAGGAGGCTGTGGGGTAGACAGTAATGAATTTGATCACTAAACGGCAGCGTAATATATGAGGGAGGGATGTATCATAAGCTACAGTCATATTGCGTTGGTGTTGGTTGATATGGTCCCTTTGTTTATGTGCTGGTCTCCTTGCGTCTTCCTTATGCACTGCTGCGAGTCACCTCAGTTTGCCTCATGAGTCAAGAACTGCATCAAGAACTCATAATAATAATTCAAGTCAAATTTTAATTTCCGTTAATTAGGGTACTGAATGGGCAGGAGAGTGCAGCTGTATACTACAATTATCATAATGGGCCCCTTAAGCACCGGTCAGACCTAATCTGTCTACTTTACTTGTAGTGCGTACTTTGCTGGCTTACGAGAGAACCGCTTCACGCACGTGGCAAAGAATGCCATCAGCCATGGTCTGCTGCCGCTATATACCATCGTCAGTCATCTCTTGCACTGATTTTCTGTCGGTTTCACTTGTCGGTGCAATTACCGTCCCGCTTAGCTCTATCTCTAAAAATAAAAAAAAAAACGATAAAGTGGCGTCGTATGTGCAAGTGTCCTGCATCATATCGATCTCCTAATGATTTGACCAATACGCACTGACCTTGAAATAGTTTGTCATATCGATCGATCGGTTAACGGATGGATTGCTGCAAGTGAGTCATCAGTGGTTCGGATATTGAGAGTATATGCTTCCAAATTCAGTGATGCAAAGGACGAATTCTACTTTCGATCAGAATTGTGCGCCAATGCTTGTTAAGTGTGTATCAGGTTATACAAAGGGCTATGAATTCGCACTCCGTGCTACGTCGTGCAAATAAGCGTTCACAAATTAAACTCGATGCAATTAGATATATAGGCACTTAAAGCGCATTTGCATTTATCCTCAAAAGAAAAAATGAGGTCAAGGTTTGCTTGCTGCTGGTGCCAAAATTTCCATTCCGACTCTCCTCATTATTGAGCCAGCGGTCACTACCGCACTAAATATCTTTTTTCAAATGGCTTGCGTGCATCATTCATCTTAATTCAATCAAAGTTTGATGAGAAAGTGCATCTTACACTGATTCCATGAGTTTGCAAAACAGCAAAATGTTTGACTGCCCGGATCACAAACAGTAGGCTGACACCAGCTCCATCACTTGAAGTAAAATTGGCTAAGAATGACGCGTTAGATGAAAAGGGTAGAAAATAAGTAATTTGGCTTTGGAAAAATATTAAGACAAACAAAATAGAGGGCGGATGAGCGACTAGCTCTGGCGTCGACAATACTTAAGGTATGTGGGTGCATGAGGCTACATTTGCCGACAAGTTTCAATGACCTCTCTTATCTGAGAGAATAAATGAAAAGGGCTAATCTAACCCTAACATCTTTTACTAGATTATGAGATACAAATGTGATATTACTTAAATGATTGAGCACGGAAGTGGACATGAAACATAGATGATACACCATGTAGCCAGGACTAGCCTATCCTAATCTAAGTACCTTTGTCTACCCTAGTGTCCCCACAATATGCAAGCGATGCTCCGCTTGCAGTTATGGCCCAGTACGCTTACTGCTTATTCCTTCTTTGCAACAAGAAACTCTGTCTTAATCACCTCTACCTTAATAGAATTATTCTTTATTCCAAGAACCTACATCCCTTGATGGCCAGCAATACTATCGTAGAGATGTCATGCTGACGGACAAGTAGCAGAAGAAAATCTGCATTTAATGTAATAAAGAATTACACGTGTTGAAAGCGCATTTGCTACTTGTGCCTCTTAAGCGGATACCTTTGCTTTAGAACTACAGAAAGACCTAGAACATTTCTGAACCTCGGCAGTGACTTCCAACTTTCTCGTTTGCTTTGCAACAAACCGTCATTTGTTTCCAAGCCTTTGCAGGCAAAACTCAAAGCAAATATGCGGCACACACGAATGGAAAGCGAACTGGGTGCAGACATGAGTGCACAATAAATTGGATCAACGTAGGTGTGACAGTCAGAGCTAGACAGATTTATCATGGACAACTGCACTGTTTTTTGGCGAATGGAAATTAGGGAGCAAAGTGGGTAAGCAAGAGGTCAAATGATGTAAAATTCAAAAATAATTTAAAGGTTTCAAGATAGAATAGGTCAAGACAAACAGCTGACATTCTACCTATTAGTGGATCCATATTTATTCCTAAATCAAACAACTAATGTCAACGGAAATAAATAAATAATTTTAAAATTCCGGTCAGTGCACCAACATTTTAGGTTCTCCCTCTGAGAAAAACGAGATTGTCTCAAAGCTGGAAATTGCTTTATGGAATACTTTCTGTCATCGGCTACATCTGCGTAATCTTTTATGATGTCTTGCCGCTTCAAAGGAGCCTTTTAGGCCGTAGTAGACGGAGAGGTTGATTGTCTTCTCCAATTGAAACAGTGGCTTCCGGACGCATAATTGCAGGCTGATTTACGATTTGCTTAGGGTTGGTTGCCACAGATGGGCCACCACTGGAAAAATACATGCCTTTAAGTAAAGGCGCATATGTCTGGGCGACTGTCTATTTTGCTGACCCCGACGGGACAGACCAGCCGATTCCGATAATTTGGGGTAAAAAATGCTACGTTAAGGTACAATTAGGAGCACCATGCTTCATCTGATGGTGAGGATCAATCTTTTATGTACATTTATGTAAATATTAGAGATCTACGGCTAATCATCACAGCAAAAATTTGCTTCCCGTTACCATTCTTAGTTAACACTTATTCATTTTCCATTAAAGTGGTTTTTCAGCTCTTATTTCCATCACCATATCTCGCTGATGTTAGTGCAAGGAGGCTGTTTGAAGTAAAAGAGCTGCAAATTTTAGACTGGCGTGGAATAATTCCAAAGCCGCCGAATGTGTAAACTTGGGGTCTACTTCAGCGTGCTTATTTTAAGATCATGGAGCTACTGTCAAGCAGCTTTATGCCAAAGTGGTGGCTCCAAAGAATGCTGATTGTAGAAATTTCCTAAAAAACATAGCTTTTATTTTTCTCAAACGCAGATGAATTTTCTATCTGATTGGGAGCACCCCTGGTCATTGAAGAAGGCTGCTTAAAGCACATGCATCACAGTGTTTGTCTTTGCATTGCAAAAGAGCAACCAGCTCCATGTTCTCCTATCATGCAGTGAACTCTATCGGTCAGTAACTGTAAAGTATTTGTATATATATTTGGAACTGATTTTCACTACGCTCACATGCATGGATGCATGAGTCCAAAAAGTGTACAAAGTCACTTTAAAATGCAGTGCACAATGTTTTCATGGATAACCATAAAGATATGGCCATTTCTTGGCTGTTTATATGCTCAAAATAAAGCAAATCGCTGCGTCGCGCGAATTTACGCAACCCGTTAGTCATTTTTAAACATCCTGTATCCACCGCACACAGGCCGATTGCAGCAATAATGGTAATGGGAGGATGAGGAGAGGAAGGCCTTATAACACTGCCACTAAGCACGTGCAACTCTGCTGCTAGCACGCATCTACTACTGCCGCTACTGCTCATTATAACAACTAACTCGAGAGCCGACGTTGGATGTGGCACCGCATCGCGTGCTTTTGAGTAAAACGATAAATTTTTCTATTCATATTTTTGCATCTAGGATTTTTCTTTTACAATTCAAACCCTTATTTCAAATTTCCTCTTTGTTACCCTCTTTATCCTTTCTTTAAGCTTTATCCCATTCCTTACAATCTTACATATTCTTCTATCTCAAATTGTATTTTTCTCCCATTTTTATTAATGCATGAACGTCTTCCAATTTGTATCTCGTAGTCAATGTTTCGTCTTAAAATTGGAATCCTTTCCGGCTAGTTAACGCGCTTTGAATTTGCTCTAATTCTTCTATGCGCGGCTAGTAGTTTAGTGCTACTCTGGAGGTTTCTGCGCGGTCCTTGTGGTCTATATCATTTTTTAGACAAACAAGACCGAATTTGCATTATTTTTCCATTCGATAATCAGCCTTCCCTTTTTGTGGCTAAATTCTTGAAGCGTTGATTACTGTAATGGCTCGGATTCGCACTGGTGGCTTGGTATATGCAATTTAGCCATCCTCTGAGACAGTCCTGCAGATGCATAAGACACAGATAATGCCTGTTAACAGGCACAGCCATTCGGCTATCACCCAGCCTTCTACATGCGCATCAGCTAAATTTGTATGCACTAAGGATAATGTGAACCTTTTTATTTCAATAGACACACCAGCTTTGCGACTCTACGTCCTTGTACGCATTTAACTTTGCATGTGTTCTACCACCTAAATTTATGCCATGTTTCATTATACTCAAGACCGGATTATGCTTGGAAGCACTCGGTTGGTGGCCACTCAGTGTAGTAATAGTGTTGACCTTTAGGAAACCATCACCTCTGGAAATTCTCTACTTAACATTGTTGATCAGATGAAGTCTCTTACCTTCACATTTATCTTATTCTAACAAGTAACAATGACTAGATCTGGTGTCAAAAAGCAACTCTATTCCTGCGGATTTGCAAATGATAAGATTTTAAAGCCTTCTATTAATAGCAGACATTGTCCTATACTATTTTAGACGGATCAAATCGCTGTAAATAAGAGTCTTAACGAATTGTACCTCAATTGCGGCATTTCACTTTAACCGCTGGTCTACGAATGCGCTTTATTTGCTAATTCATCACGGCAAGATTTCAGCCTTCGGACATAAATTTGCTTCATTCTGCTCACTTGTGGCAGCCACCTCGCTTGTCATAGCTCGACTTGAAGTGGACGTTGGAACTTATTGCAATCAAAGATATAAGTCACAAATTATTTCATTCAATGCCTCTCTACCAGCGATATCTTTCTGCATGTAGATATTTGATCGTATCAGTCAGGTAGAAGCTCGCAACCATTCTTTGCGTCTGGATTCCAACCTGTCTTATCAGTGCTAGAAGTTAGTACCTTAGCTTTATTTCCATATTTTTGATAAGATTTCGACATTTGCAGATGTTCATGACTTGTTTCGGATTAAAATATGCTGACTATAATAAAGAGAACTACTTACTTTTCATTTGTGGTTTGAGAGTTTTATTAAACAATGCCTACTGTGGAATCGAATAGGGCCAGCTTCTTTTAATAAGCCTTACTAGCGAGATGCAAGATGTGCTCTCTCAACCCACTGCAATAAGAACGTTGACTTGCAGAATGTGACTTTACTAGAGGCAAACGAGACGCCTTCCACGAAACAATACCAAAAAAACCCCAGCCAGAATTTGTCGATTCGCATGATAGACGTTTGCCACAAAGATTTCGCGGCAATTATTAATTTTAACTTTTATTTAAATGCAACAAAAGAGCGGGCATATCTACAGCTGTTAAATGAATGCAGCTGCTGACTTCCTCTCAGCAACTATGATTGTTGTTAAAGAAATTAATAGCCTTTTAAGACTAAATTGCCTGAGCTTGGTCGCATTTATGCAGCAGACGCAAAAAGCTAGTTTGTCAAGTCGGAATCGCACTAGGCTCTGATGTTTGGTGACGGTCGATGCGAAACCACTAGTAATCTTGAAGACCATGCAAGATGGCATTCTTGATGTGATACGCTGAAAAGCCTGGCGGCATGGCAGCTAATCCGTGGGGCTTCTCACTTTTTGATTATCCACGCAAGGATTTCTGCATGGTCAGATGCTTAGCTATGGAGCAGTGAGCACAGTATGGCAGTGTAAATATCTTCCAAAATGTTCATCTTTAAATGGTAGGCTAATTTGCACGAACCGTGTCATCGATAGAAAGCAGATTCACTGGAATGCAGCTCACTCATAATATTGTGTTGAGAAGCTTAAACAGACAAGCACTGCAGTCAGAACAGAATCACAAAGGTTAGCAAGCAATGCATAACGTTTTCTGCTTTGCCGAGCGTATTTGATGGCTCGCTTAAATGACCTTAGCGTTTCGCATTCACTAAGACGCGGTTGACCAAATCTGCGCTGTTTACACTCAATGCATAACACTTAAGACATAGAAGTAGTCAGAGTCCACAGATATCATTAAATACGCTCTTCCTCTGCTTTGGATGCACGTTATGGCATTAAGGAAATGAGGAAATAAGGCCTTAATAAATAAGACTGGGTACAATCTGGCTTAAATAGGCTATCTTTGAAGATCCAAGGCATACTGACAATAATGACTGCTTTTACAGTCGTTAAAACCTTTTAATCAATCGCTAACGAACATCAAGAGCTATTTTGCGATATCAACTTAATATAATGAGCTTTAATCCGACCAATTTGTCACTGTTTTGTGCCTCGCTTTATTAGCTGGCAATTGCACACGTAATTACCATTACGAGTTCTTCGGAAATAACAGTTTGTGTACACTCATTAAGTTCCTTCGTTCATCCACCATCAGATTCTTTGCCTCCTATACGAGTGGTGCTTTTAGAGTTGCTGCAGCTTTTCAACTTTTAGCTTCAATTTATTTTCTCTTTTAGGATGAGCTTTCTTTTCTGCACTTTGGATTGTATCGTTTTGGTAGCAAAAACGTCTGGCTGGTCTTACGCGTCAAATCGGCTTCGACGATATTTTGCGCTTGTGCACCCAAGTTTGGCTGTGGCTGCGGGGGTGAATTAGGACTTGTCAGTGATGACAGCCCTTATGGCAGATTGTTAAGTGCACCAGCAATTTTAGGCTTTGTGCCAAAAGAGGTCTTTCGAACGCAATTTTTGCGCATTAGTGATTTTCATCGCAACAATTTGTCTAATTTTGTGGTGGTTTCTTCTTTATCATGCGCCCTGATGACTTATGCTTTCGCATAAGACATTTCTCAGCTTTCTTCTCAATAGGAATTTTTTGAAAAGGGTGGCGAAAATATCTGCATCAGTAACAGTGAAGCTTTAACGTATCCACAGTTCAATAGGTCACTGTCGTCTAAGAATCATCACTTTTCATTAACTCATCAGTACCTTCTTTACGGTTCTTTAAAATGCGCATCCTCTCTTCGTATATTTTCCTCACATCTGCCGGTCTTGTCCAAAAGCAAAATTTCTGGACAGGTAGAGTTTCTTTGACATTTCTTCAACGCGGATACGTTTCTTTCTGACTTAATGCTGATGGTCTTAACAAGTGGACACCCGAACCGATAAGTCACATGTGACATTTGGGCCACTCAATAAAGCATCACGCTGGATCAGGTGACTGAACATTCTCCTATCTGGCGAGTTGCCTTCTCTGAGTTTTCCTTGAATGCCCTCGTGTGCTCCAGAAGTCTGGATTGGCTTCCAAGCTCATTTGGGTGTGGTGCTATTTTAATCCTCCTGCAATAGTGGGATAATGAATCACATGCTGCCCATGGATTCAGACTAATCTATGTGTATCGCAGATACACTACCTCTTAGTGGGTTCGAAGTACTGAATTTACTTGGTTACGTCAGTCAGTTCAATCAGCACCGATCATGCCACTCAACATCATAGGGTTTGAGGTGTTTGCAAAAAGCCCACGACTGTACATCATTTCTTTTCATTCTCATACATTGCCGACAAAGGTGTGGAAATTTAGAAACCCCATCAGTAAGTGCTTTTGCTTCCAAAACTGCTGCCAAAACAATATGACCAAATAATTGCAAAATCTGCCGCATTGTTATTTTTCTGCATTCATCAATGTAGTTCTAGTGCTCTGTTTATGACTAAATAGGAAACTACACATCGTTTAGGGAGGTGCTGTGATAATACTGACTCAGTTACTATTACTCTAAGATAGCAATGGCCTGCATCACCGCTTGTAAGGGTGAACAAGAGAAGCAGAATAATCGGCTCGAGACCATCATCAAATCAGATGTGCAGTGTGATTCTAATTTCCAGTGGGGGCGATTGTTTCCTCTACCTTCTGGCCCAGCAATGACTCGCGCTCCTCTCATGCTCCTCCCATGCAAGCACGCATGTCCAATCATCGGTTAATTAGGATACATCTCAGCATGAAGGCACCTGAAATTGGATTGATTTGCCGCACCACACCATTTACGTGACATTGCAGCCAAAAATTAATCATGCTTAAGTGGGTAATGAAGGTACGCATGTGCCTTGTGAATTCTGCAACCTAAACTAATCCTCACATGTGATAATTTTTCTTGTATATCATTTTTGTTTAAAAAATCAAATCATTTACTTATTCCCAGTGCTATATTACCCCCAATACAATAAAAATGCTAACATTTTCACTTCAATTTCTTAACGTCTACCAGGATGAAATAGCGTCAGCATAGGTAAGTTTCTCCCTTTTCATTGCGCATAAGCTTACTAGCAAAACCTACAGCTTAGCATCAAGGCGGCTTGCTGGATTGCACTGAAACATAAAATAAATGATCATGTTAAATTTTCACTTAGAAATACAGTGCATTCAAGATACTGATGTATTTCTTAATTGCACTCGACTATCGATCAAGTAATATTATCATGTCGCTATCAAATGCTACCAAAACGACTGATAAAATTGGCGCTATGCGATACTAATTCTGCCTTGTTATGCCAGCTAAACAACGCTTGACCGATTTCGCACAATCAGATCGCCATGTACAAGACATGTAACAAAATTTTTTGCTACCCACCAACGCATCGCAGCAGTAATTGCTCTTACTTTAGTAAGCTATCAGTTAAGATTAAGATGAAAAGCGAATAAATGTTGCTATTACTGCGACCTACAAGTTTTTGCTGACGCAATAGCATTCACCCACAATTTAAGCAAATAATGCGAGGTAAGCATCTGGAAGGCAGAAGAGATCAAGGTATTTTAGTAAGAAGACATTGTGAAACATGTCTGATGGATCAAGCAATACCTACAGAAGTGATGAGAATACATGTGTTCTTGCAATGCCCTAAGCGTCAAAATTCAGCGTAGCAATCTGTGCACTGAAGGCGTGTTTCTGAATTTTCCATCCTCGTAACTACAGTGTAGTCCAATAAAGCATATATTTAGAGGGACTCTGTATGAGACGCTAATGCTATGTATGGGCAGAAGACCACACTAGATTCATCAGAGATCAATGGACCCAAAATCACAAATATGTGTCCCTGTAAAATGGCGTAGGAGCAAATCAAAGTTTTCAAATGGGTTGTTGCATGCACAACACGTACTGTGATTCCAAGCTATTTACGGGACACGAAATAAAGTACTTGGGGTAAGTTTTGTAAGTCTTACATTTTTGGTTCAGTAAGAGCGTTCCGAGGTATTTGTAACGCCTTGAGCAATTTAGACAATCAAAAGCGATGTTCATTAAAAACAAAACAAACATACGCTGCTATTCACCTAAGTTGATTGCTTGTGTCACAAAGCCAAATCACGTGCATTATAACAGGTATTGTCCCACCCAACATGATTCAAGTATTCGTAGGCTGCTTCTAACTCTCTTTGCATTAACGCGAATACCTCTGCATATTAACATGCTTCCACTTATGTATACATTCATATTCACGATGGTTTATGTGCACATAAAGTGCATCTTAAAATCACAATCTATCCACTTTGATGGAAGCATTCCAGATGTATGAAGCATAGAACGATGCTTCTGAATGGTGCTGAGCACAAATTACATGTGTAGATACCCATTTTAGTAAAGAAAAAGGCGAGTTGCATGACTTCCTGCAACAAAGCCCACAGTGAATATAATAAGCGGGCAGGGAACTTCCTAGATCATCCCTCAACCAGACATGTGATTGCGACGCAGAGTAGTAGTCATTGCGTGTTTGGCCGGAACTTTGAGCAGAACAGACTTGTAGTTAAAGTCCACTGTGCTTAGCTCGCTTCTTCGTTATGCGTTTCGAATGATGAGCTCTTAATTGAGCTTAGTTCTTTTTTGTAAGGAATGTGAATACGCTTGTCAAAGAAGACGTCTTAATGTACCGGGTATTTTAGGGGACTTTATTTTGGTACTTCCGAGCCCATTCCTCATCGATTTTCCGCATCAAGGATAAATAAACCGTTCTCGGAGCTGTATGAACTGTAAACAAATTTATGAGCTGTTGCTCTGAGTGATCCAAAAGATGGAAGCCGAATTGCGTGAGATTTCGCAACAGAGCTTCTGATAAATTTCAATGAGCACTCAATAGAACGCCCTTTATCTTTCCCAAAACCTCACGTGTAGTTGAGACGCAGAAGAGCAACAGCCGCGTATTTGGGTGCTCTTAGATCGGCACAGGCATGATGTTTAAAATATACCCCTCATCTGCTTCTGTATTATGTCCAGGAATGAAAAGCAAAATTTTATTAAATTGTGAAGGAATAGAATGGCATATTAACAACCTATAATAGGAGCATTTTGAAATGTTTAATTTAGCGCACCAGAACTGATGCCTCAATGCCATTTTATGAGTATGTTCCCAAAACAAAAATATTATGAACTGTCGCTTCAAAAAACCAAAAACCTATGTTTGCGAAAGATGCCTATGACTATTCTGATAGCTCTCCACACTCTATTTCTGCCCAGCAGTATGTTGTTTTAACAGCGGCTGCAACATGTTTCTATAAACTGATTGTGACCACTCATTTTTAGACTCTCACCATACATTTTCGTTGGTAAGAATACGCGACTCGCCAGGCATAAAAGACCTTGAAACGTGGAAATGAATTCGGTGCTTCACTGTTCAGGGGACCCATTAAAAGCTTGCAATCGCAGATGAAATCGAGTAGCAGATGTGAATTTATTTGCTTGCAATGTTATTCGTACAAAAAATTACAAAGTGCTTTCTCTCATGGGCCTCAAGATTCATTTTTGGCAAAAAGCATCGCTGTCTCACACCAACTCAATGCTAACCTTTAGGATAAGCTGAAAGTCTACGTCGATAGAGACTCATCATGAACGGAACTCCAACCCGCATTCTCTGACTCTGAAAACCGGCGCTTTATCCATTACACTCACTGATTAATTAAATTCAATCGCAGACTCAGTTGTTTCCTACATCTTTCCACAGGCAGCTAATCGCTAAGGTCACTCAGTGGATTCACCTCAAATGGGAAATGCGTTCTGTTTCCTTTGCAATCAGGCTATAGGTCGAGATCACCGTGCATTTATCTGCTTCATAACTTATCTCAGCATTTTAGCAGAGACAGACAAAACTTGAAGGCTTTCTTAAAATCTATAATGCGCCTGCCTTAGAGTTACGTAAAAATTAAGATGATGCAAAGGATCTGCACGATATGAAGCTTCTTCCGATGTTGGGCACGCCTATGCAGCTGGCATATACGGCTTACCATTTTTAGGGTCCGTAAAACTGCCGCTATTAGAATTTAGGCATCTGTTGCTTGGTGAGTTCAAGCAAAATTAGACGAAGGAGAAAGGCTGTAAATAAGCAGTTACGAAGTTAGATAAGAAGATGGGATGTCCACTGTGATGTTAATGCGTTGTTCGTTATCATTGTGCACCAACGGAGAAAACTATGCAAGAAAACCATTTTAGATTGACTTCGACTTCCCTTGAAACATGTCAAGCTATGAGCCGTGCATTTTTGTCCCCCAGCGTGGTACCTGTAGGAAAGTAGAGCGTCAGTCTTTTTGAGGATGGTCTTTGGAGTAGCCAACTAAACAAGTTCAGTGTGATTGTTGCTAGAAATACGTACAAATGAAGTCCTCTTTCGGTTGGTCTGTTAGCCCGTAGTTAGAAGACAGAAGGGATAATAGGGTGGAGAAAGGTGGCGAATTCCACAATGCGGGCACGTAACTCATTAGGGGTGCACACCAAAGGAGGATGTAAGCTCTGGAACCTGTCTAGTTCTGCAATGGCGTTTTCTACCTTAGGTTAGATTTTTCTTGACTTTTTTGTGGCATTATAATGTCGCTGCTAAGAGCTACGCTTCAACACCTCCATGCATAGCACACTTGACAGATGATTAACTTTTGATGGTTACAGATCCAAACGCTGTTCCATATTTATTTCGAGATATCGTTCAATAGATGTATAATTGGTTCATTGATAAAGATTTCCGTTTTCTCTACTCAGAGGCAATGAGAGCGTGGTTCTGACCAAGCGAGCTCATTGCTCAGTGCAAACAAAAGTGGGGAATCCTTTGAATACTACTTCTGGAAGTCATGCTTAGAAGTTGGCCATTCCAGATTCAGCGAACTTGTTAACACGGAAATGCCACATCACTACTTGACTCACCTTCCTGTAGCGGTGTGTCACAGGTCTGCTGCTTCTCAATGGTGATTCTGCAAGGATATGTATGCTAGGCACGTTGGAGAGCTAAGAGCTTTAAATATTGCAGTTCTTAAACACGCTTGAACACCACGGTTTATTTTATCCTTGTGAAAGAAGGCGATAGGATTGAAACCCACGTGTCGGCTAGAAAATGGCTTGTGTAGGCCCATTAACATCCAAAGTTTGACAAATGTTTACACTGCTCACTGCAGCTGCAGCTGGAACACTCTATCACGCATCCACTAAAGAAATAGGCATAATAAGTACAAGTTGTAAGCCTCTATGTAGATTCAGTTAGGCTGGAAGCACGGGTATTGCAAGCAAAGCCCTATATTCCTTTAGTGTTATTTCTAAGTGGTTTACCATACCCAAAATTTGTACCATTTTACTCTAACTACTTTAGCACGCAAGCCTTGTACGTTTGTAGTCAGGTTGGCCCTTATATTTGGAGTCTTGTGCCTTCCTAGAGCAAAGTCTTTGTCCCAATTTTTAACGCAATCCAAAAATAGTTGCATATGCGCTGCCTTCCATTTTCTGCTGAAAATTTGAAAGAGGAAACCATTAGCATCGAAGCAGAGATATCCTGTAATTGCGTCAAATGTGAGAGAAGCAACTAGTCCAAGTGTGCTCCTTATGCATTCTAGTGCAAGGCAAATTGAGGATTTGGTCCTTTAAGCTTCCGAATTTCGGCTGCTTATGTTAGTAAGCTAAGTGCCCTTTTAAAAATGCAAAAAATAGTTATTCTTTCGGAGCATAAGCTTTATTCATAGCAATAGCCTATATTTTTCAGAACGGATTCTCAGACCAGAAATATACCGCAAGCAGCACAATACCGAATATACCTTCACGAATAGAAGAGTATATTATGCATGCGACCGAAGGGATCTTACCGCATTGCCTAATCTTCTCAGGCAAATCCCATCTTTTTAGCATTTGGGTTGTGGCATTGCAGTAGGAAAATAATAATACATCTCCGCATAGGTTTTCTTATCACCCTAACATTGTGTTATGCTTATTTAAGTGAAAGCACGAACGTCAGTGATTGCACGGGGTGGTAATTTCTGATCCTCGTCACACTACGGGGTTACGCTACGTCGTACCGTGGTGGCTCACGAACTGGTAACGGCTGTGGTACACGCTGTGCTACTACTATACTTTATCGCATTTTTGTCTACACTTCTCTTTATTTCACTCTCTGCTTTGAATTCATCAACCTTATTTACTGCACGTTTGCTACATTCCACACAATGAAGTAGATAGAAGCAAATATTTTAATCTGTTTAATTTTTCCAGACTGTTTCTTTAAATCCACATACACGCCTTGGCTGTGCTCACAGTATCAGCAGCTGCAGACAAATTTTGCGCACAAATGTTGAAATGACACTTTTATTCTTATGGGGTTAAAGTCAAAGTAGCTACAGACCTGATGGTCCTTTGCCTACTACGCCGTCTAAAGTCAATCAACTTAAAGATTAGTGATTTCGTCTTGACGAATTACGACGCAACTGATCTACACTATTTTTTGGAAGGAAACGAAGTTGGTTGTCACATAGCAACAAAATCAGATTTGATATCAAAATTAAGACTTTTCTCACAGAAAAAGGAAGGTATTGATTAGCTTCAAGAGGTTGAGAGTAGCCGATTCATTAGACAAACAGTAATACTCAATTTGTATAGGACTGGAAAAACAATGTTTTCGCAAGCCAAGGCCCTTTTGCGTTTAGGTTATATGAATAAGCAAGCATCGCTGTGTGTTTCATGAAAAACGTCGAGTAAATCAAATTGGCCCGAAAAGTTTCACCCGGATTGACTGCATGCAAATCCCTTTGGCGGTACTTAAAAATGTCATGGAATGATGCTAACACGAATGCACAGTTTAGGTAAGAAAATGAATCAATTTGATTAGGGATTATTGTGTTTATCATTTTTCTTTTAGGAAGCATTTTTGATACCCAAAGAGAGCGAGTTAGTAGAAAAAATAGGCTGCATGAGACGAATCTGACTCAGCGGAGGTGTAGTGTCGCTACTCCAATTTCTTGCTTTCTAAGCGACTTCAAGTAGAAAGCAGTGGAGCATGATACCATGTGATTAATAAAAGAATTAACAAGATGCATACTGAGATCTGGTAATTAAGGAACCATTTGGTTTTAATAATGAGACCATTAGAGCTGCAAAGAAGGCCAAAGCTAGTATGGGAGTACAGACTGATGATCTACATGTTTCGATCAAAGCTCTGGCTTAGCATCATTTTTGGAGGGGGTAAAGAGATGTGCAGCAACCAAAATGCTGTGAAGTCAAAGCTTGTGTTCTCGAACGGACTAGAAAAAAGTGGTAATGCTCAGTTCCATGGCTATGGTGCAAACAATTTAGAATAATCGCATTTGGTCCACGCTAAAATGCCACCAAGACCTTGAAACGGTGACCAGAAATCACGAAAGATGCGTGAACATGACGCAATCAAATAATCTGCATTCAACTTTCATTCCATCTACTCTGATCTATCCACGCTGAAGTCCCTCAACTCCTATGACTACAAGCCCACCTACGCGCAGGATAAATTCACTAGTTCCGATCATGCTAGCTCGCCACTCGATGTACCAGGGGACTTGATTTACTTTACAATGCCACTTGCATATTATGCTTAATCAATTGCACCTAAATAATATTTATCAATCCACGCATGCTTTTACTAGTGCAACATTGATCGGTTCCAATGCTTAATTCCCCTCCAGGCTCTGTAGTATGCAGAAATCTACGCTTCCGACCGCAATGAAGTGATGAAAACCTTGCTCCATTTGTACTTCATGGATATTTGTGTGCCATGCATTGTTACTGTGAATAAATCGTTTCCATGTTTGCATAGTACACGTTTAAGTCGTCCTGCATGCAAAATGTCTTATTATCTCTTCGGAATCATCTGCTCAGAGAGGAATTGGACAGTGGTATCGCGTTCAATTACTAATGTAGTCCCAATCGCCTCCTTCGGTACCTTATTTGCTTAGCATTAAAGAATAGCTTCTCCTCACAAACAGCAGAATATTAAAATTTCTTTAATTTGAAAAGGCTGATGGGTATGCATCCAAATAAAGGGGAAGCATTATAGTAACATTAAATTATTAACTAGCTTGTTTGCTTTTGTACTTGAAATTAAATTCGCGGAGGCATCTTCACAAACGAGCCGAAGGAGTGCGTAAGTGAGTAAATGGGTTAATGTGTAGGGATGTATCGAATGCTTTTAGTGACACTACGATATTGTTTCGCATCTCTGCAGTTTGTCTGTTAATGTAAGTGCTTCTCCTTCTTTTTCATTGCCGAGCGTTCCTTTTTTTACACATTTATACGATCGTACTCGGTTCCTATTCTTCAACCTAGTCGAGATAGCCCTGCTCCCACCAACCAATAATTCAGTGCAGATCTGTAATTTTGGCTCATGTGAATGAAAAAAATTTGCGCATTTGTCCGCGCAACAAATATGTTTACGGACTGGGATGATTAGCAGTTTCAGCTTTTGGAACTTGCAGCGCCAGGAGATCATGCAAAATAGAACTTTTATTGAAAACTGTTGGTCAGACTGCTTGTTTTTCAGTAGAGATGAAGTCATGCCTGAGATAAGTTACTTTTTTGAGCTGCAGACTGTAAACACTAAGAGAGCAATAACTTGAAATGCTCTCAATGCTCTATGCATCCTTTTCTTTTGCTTACCTCCATCCTATTTGTCCACACATTTATCTAATAGCAGAACGTTTTGTATTATGCCACATTTAACACAGTCACGGATCAAATCCCAGGCAAAATTAAAGTACGCTATTTCGTGCTAAGCACTGTCAAGTTCTCCACAGCAATATCCTAATGGCACTCTTCCTTCCATATCGCCAGACACTTCTACCTTAATACGAGCCTAGTGAATTCAGCTCATTTTTCTTAGTTGTTCATTCTTTTAAGCTCATTCAAAACACGATTTTCATAAAGTCAAACTTCTTGTGATTTTCATTTTACATGGTAACGTTTACCTGTGATTTATACCTGTCAACCGTCCTACCGTCCTTTTGACAATCGTTACTATTCATTCCTGCCTAATTGGAGCATTTACATTAATCCCTTATTATCCATAGGCAGTATTCATAGTACGGGGGACCCAGCGATGTGCATAACGAAATCAGCCAATGACCTCACAATTTGCTGGCACATACTAATGTAGGTTGTGCCAAATCGGTGATAATACCATCAGATTTGCTACCTCTCCCTAGTCGCGTTGCAATTTGTGCAAACCACTTATTTATTAACCTAAGAAAACGTGATCTTAAGGGGTGCAATCAACCGTCACTTGGCACGTGATTACTCTCATTTTTTACCACATTTAATTGTGAGTGCAATAAACAAAAAGTTCCTCTTGCCGTCACTACTCAAAGATTCACTTTGTCAATGCAATGGAGTCTAAATCGCAGGATTAAACTATACGAGTTCATTTTAGCCAAGAATTTTGCTCGAATAAATGAATGTTTGTGCAATCTTGAGTCGTTGCAGCTGCAGCACTCAAAGGCACTAATTGTTTATCGAAACCACCTACAAAATCATCACGCCTTTACTCTTGGCATCAAATATCTTTATTACTAAATAAGAGATTATCATAGACAGTGACCGGACCACTGCAGAGCACTAAGTTAATATCATTCGCACACAATCTTCGCTTTTCCGTTGCATGTGAGAAATTATTGGAAGATACTGAGTGCCTAAGAGCAGGGAAGTAGAAGGAGATGGATTGACCTTAGTCAACGAAATCTCATCCTCTATGTTAAAGGCTAAATTTATGAGAGAACATAATTTGAAGAACGATATGGAGATGCAAGCGTTCCCAGTGAACTGGAATCACATGCCTGTGTAGCTCAAAGTTTAACCAAACACGCGACTACAGCCCCCCTGCGTTCTAATAACATTTTAGCAACTAAGCGGTGCTATCTTACCCTTAAAGGATATATACACAGACTCAAGTGAAACCGGTAGCCATGCGCTCAAAATTAGATGCAAATTTTATATTTAATGCTGCTTTTCAAGCTGGTCAGTGTTACTTGTAAAGTTGGGTTCCTGCTACATCAACAAGAAAGTGAAGTGAAAATGTGAAGATTCACAATGCGCAGGAATGGCTGCGACATAAAAATAGGGTTGTGCGCCATCATTACGTAACTGCGGTAAAAGTTGCGGGAGCATATAATATGTAGTAATTGAGTCGATTTTCATCATGTGACTGCTGATAAAGTGGCGAGAGCACAGAATTTCGGTTTGTGCCGATCTTAATGGTGTGTCCGCAGATGATGTCCGAGAGCATAGAATTTGTAGTTACTATGTAGATCTACATAATGTGACCGCAGTTGAATTGGCGATAGCGGAGAAGTTGTCGTTAGTATATCAATTTTCCTCCTGTTCCTGCATGATGCAAGATGCAAGGCGATACACATCAGGCTAATTCTCTTCTCTCGCCACTTCAACTGCAGTCGCATAATAGCATTCATACACCAGAGTTAAATTCGCATTTCCTGTTTCATCAACTGCATCCGCTTTGTCAGTCTGTACACCACATTCAAGTTCTCCTCCTACATCCTGATTTCCTGGTTCTAGTGTCACAAAGTAATTGGATGGCTGTAACTTTAAATCGTGGTAGTAAGTGGAGGTATTTAATCATGACCATCTTTACAAGGGGCTCTTCTTCGTTCTGCAATAGATTATCAGCTCCCATTGCTATATGAATATGATACGCCACACTCCAAAATGCATTAGTTTTGCGGTGGCTTACCGTGTTTGGCAAAATACTTATAGGAGACCTCCGGAATGAAACACTGATACTTTGTAGCAAGAAGGGCGATGGAGGGAGAGCAGAATACGTGCTTCGGTTGGAATTGGAAAAAGGGCGAGAAGTAAAAGTTAGGTGTATGCGTTTTATTAAAGTCGTATGAAAAAGCAAAAATGATGGGTTAATGGGTTGTTGAATGGATGAATGGATGGAGGAGAGAGTGAGGTCGCAGTGATGAGAGAGAGTGATAGGACGATGGAAGCTTCGGCCACAAAGACAGAAAATAAAAAGGCCTTGCATTCTTTCGGCTATGAAGTATTAAGTTGCAAACATTGAGCCAGTCCGTCTTGATAGTAGTCAGGTGTCTGTGTGACTTTTTTCCCATCCAAATGTCAACTTATTCTTAATGCTCAATTTTTCTGTCAACTGGATTATCGCCTTCAACTTTAATTTTGTGGTAGTAATACTAGTATTATTTCCACCTAACTGATCGTCTATTTCAGTTGTCGCCTCTCTGGCCTATTAAATCTTCATCTTTTGTTCAATGTAAACTCCCCATCCCTACGGAATGGGAGTGTGATGCAATAAAGACAATAGTCAACTATATGTCGGCAAATAAACACAGCGATTCTATCTTTAAATTCCTGTTGCTGTAGCGTCAGCGCAATCGTCAAACCTAAGATCTCGCCACAGGAGCACACTCGACGTACACGCAGGCAAAGGTTTTCTTCATAAATGGGCATTATCGTTGCGTCTCTAACGGCGTTCCCCTTTATTTTAATTATTCTTACCACTTGCGAGGCAGCTGCCTCCTCGTCCTTATATTCCCACTGTCAATGAGTGGTCAATTGAGCCTGTCGCTGAAGTACTGATCGTTCGCACTGCGCGTGAAAACGACGACGCCCCTGCTAATTGTTCTCCTGCCAGTGCTGCCTACATGGTGCCCATTAGCAAGATTATCCTCTTGTTGATGTAGGCAGCTCTAATAAAGAAAAGGGGTTAATGCAATTAAAGTTAGCATTAAGTTGCTTTGTTTCGCTACAAGTAATCCCGGCTTCTGCTGGTTTTTTATGCTGCGGCAGCACTGCCATCCCCTGATGAACGCCGTCCTTAGAATTAACTAAGCATTAAATCCAATACGAACAAAAAAACACTTGCAGCTGATTGGCTTAGCGAAGGCGAGCCGAGACGGTGGTTAGGTTACCTTGTGGGCCATTATCATTTTCATTTCTCACGGCAGAATCCAATCATGCGCATTTGATAACAGCACAGTAGAGCACGGATAGCAACGAAGCAAGTAAAAAGGGGAATAATTTGCAGTCATTTTGCATTGGTGTTAAATGGTATGAGCTTTTGTTTTCGCATTAGGCTTCCCACATATTCTTGACGCAGTGGTGCAATCAGACGTATGCAAGTCTCCTCAGTCGGCATCATAAATCTTCTATTAGTTTATTTGTAATCCCTAAAAACATTTAATCTAATGGACTTATATCACTTCAGTCCTGCTTCGTATCAGCATAATACAATCAGGGCTATTGAAAGCAATGAATGTAGGTCTGTCTTAAATAAGATAGATATTGAAAGGTTGCTTTTAACCAGTCTCTTCTCCACCCACGTCAAGTCTCTGTATTACTTATGTGCATTAGCAAATAGGGTCGAGCACATTGAAGAGGCTTGTTGCTGTTAGGCCAGTGTTCCTACGGCTAACAATGGCGATACGCTATAGTCAAAACAATCTCTCGTCTTCCCGATGCGGCTCTTAAACAGAACAAAGCGCCTGATACGGTCTGACTGCAAAGACTGATTACCGAAGATTAGGTTAAATATCCCATAATCTAAATAAAAATTAAGACTTTAGAGCAATCGACTCGTGATTTTCTTCCAGGACTAATAAACACGTGGTAATAGACCTTGGAAGTTGATCAGAAGGAGGAGCAAGGAGGAAGCTCGAGAGAGGTGAGGGGTCATCATAGCTCCCGATATTGGGAAAAAACTACTTCAGACTCTTATCTCTGCACCGTGACAGATAAACTGTTTTTCGGGTCTTCTTAGTAACCCTAAGCCCTACTGTACGCAGAACACATATAGCCTCCGTGTATTGTCTTCTTTCATTTTCGAGGCAACACCAGGACGTACCTGATTATGTACAAGCAAAACAAAAATAGTTCTTCGTCCGAAATATTGTTTCTAGACTCACTTTACATGGTTTTTCCATCGTATTCTATTTATGCATGACAATACGGCAAGATAGGTAGGGCGTCATCTTGCTTGTGGTAGTACCCTACTTAAGAGCAATTAAAGTGCGATGCAATTAGAATCCTATCTTCCTTTATTTAGGTAGTGCACACAAAAAGTGAAGACAGCATTCTTATTGCATGGCATTTACATTGATCTTAAGTAGAGTAATAAAATTCGTGTACACAAAAATGAATAGGTCAGACGCTATTGTTTTAAGCGTTTCCGAGCACTTTGTGCGTTCATTTTAAGCGTAATGGGGAAGAAAATCATTGTTAGTCTAATGGGGCTAAAATGATATGTTTATTGCATTAATTCTAGTAAACTAATATCCATCGGAAGTCTGTACAGGATGCAAGTGTCTGAGACACCTTGTAGTGAATGCTGACAGGCGTTTATGGTGCACATCTTGGTTGAGACCTATACTCATAGCATTTAAATGGCCATTATTAAGTGCACCCAGTAAATTAGTGATTAATCACGGAGGTTGCTTACAGAAAAGCCATCCTGATGCGTCGGATCCAAGACTAGCCGCTTCCTAGAGAGGATCCAACAGGTAAAGCTTCGCCTAACGTTGATCGACTTGCTCAGTGACAACTTGCGGTTCAATTGTCTGTTAAAGCTGCCTACTGCAATGTAGATTTGGCACAGTATCTCGGTCTCAGCAGGTCAGCAAGCAGTCGTTATTATTTCTTATGCTTGAGGCATTTGACTCTGGCATGATCACCACTTTTACCTTCGAGCTTTAAAAAGCGGCCCTATCTGTGACTTAATCTGACAAACCTTGCTTTGTATTCGGTATTAACTTTTGTAGGGGGCGATTAAAGCACGATTACCAGATTATTCAACTGTCAAAAATCACGCGTATGCAGATGCCAAAGCATAAGCCTTTCGCAGTGATGGGCGGTGGTTTCTTATTTATACAAATTCCGTTTTATAATAAAGAGGAAGGGAAAGAAAGAAAACATCAAGGTGTTCTAATAATTGTAAAAATGAATATTAGCTACTTATCAAGCGATTAGTAGCGCTTTCGGTGCAAAAATCAGCCCAAGATGCAGAAATTAAATAACTTGAAAACAATATGAATCTCTCACGAAGTCTTGCTAAGATTTGTTTCATAAACTACATAATCTTGACTCTGTACCAATAAATTAGGCTTCTTTTACAAGCATTTGACTGGTGGTAAAATCCTCGCACTTTTTTCATTCGGCTAAATGCGCAAGGCGGATGGATGTAAAGTTCTCCTTATCTGTATTAGCGACACCTTTAACTCTATAATTTTGGCTAAGCCTTTCTAACTCTTCTTTTGTCCCTCAGTCGGCACACTTTTCAGAACCCATTATTCTTCGCTAACTGCTATTTTGTGCACACAACGACAACGACCAATGTCACTATTCTATCATGACCTCTAAAGCGTCTTTATTCCTCTCTACATTCTCAGCAATCATCATTGCCATGAGACGCTGCAAGTACTCGGTTGACTAGTGAAAGGACTAGGTTGCATAAAAATGACACCACCTATTCTTCGTTCATGCTATTATTATTAGATATAGCTCCAAATTAGAAATCCGGAGACAAATTTATCGTTCCATTTTTGCAGTGAAGAACTATGAATTCAATTGCTTGGCTTTACTGAATAATGGTAAATTCCTCGTGCCATATTGTGCTAACTAGTCTCCAAAAAGAAATTGTCATGACTTTTCTAAAGTTCTATCTCCCCAACGTTGCATGCATTCCAAACATTGCGCAATTTTATATTCAACCCGAATTCTTAACATTTTAATTAAAATCCGCCCCTGCATGCAGCAATGTTTAGGATGAAAGGCTGGAAGTAGAAAATAAAAGCATTCTTCTTATGGTGAGTCCATGCATACTCGCAGAGCACATAGCTAAGTGTGCATCCGTGGATGCTGTGTAAAGGCAGCTCGTCGCCACACTCTAAATGGTAAAAAATCTTAATGAAATACCCAGTAGCTTATAGAACACACGCTCAATAGTTAATCATGCTGCATTACTGTGGTATGATCTAAACTATCAAGGCTACCAGTGGGATGTGACGCAGCGCAATGAAATACAATGCTTGCCGTATCATATCCATCCAGCAGCACCTAATTATTGTCAAAATACAGACCATCTCGCATTAAAGCTTTTACGGTTTGCACTCATGACCTCTGCACACTGAATGCTTTTACCTTACTCGAGTATCGTTCAAGAGCAATGAGTTAAGAACTTAATATATAATCATCAATAAAAATCTACGAATCTTGCTCACCGAATAATGCATGCTCGTATTCCACGAAATACTCCAGACCAAATGGCTATAAAACGTATGATGACAAGAAGTTTCAAGAATTCATTGCAAGCTAAGTCAAATGGACAAAAGAAGGCTTACGGAAATGCTGTGAATGCATGTGACTTAACAGTGCTTCGAACGTTGGGTGTTCAGCAAAGCATTCCGTGCAACGAAAGCGTACTTCAGAGTTTGCATTCCTTTGGGCTAAAGCATCGTATAATGAAGCGTAAGTTTAAAAGGAGATTGTGCTTAAGGCCAAGACAACGGCTGAGGAGCAGCGCACACGTAGAATTTTATCAGATGTTAATTGACGCTAACTTACAAATATGTGCGTTGACGAAATGGGTGAGAAGTTCTCCGAAGTTTGGGAATGGAATGAAGCAAAGGGAACATGCATTGTGATCCCATTCTATTTGGAGGTTAAAAGGAAGTGTTTTAAAATATAGGAGGACACCAAACAAGAATAATGGAGAGGTTTTGCCATTTTTCTTACCTCTTTGATGTAGTAAGAGCATCCCGTAGGTTCTGCAACATGTCAGACAAATTGAGCAATATGGATCTAAGAACGCTGAAAGGCGCCAATCATGCGTAAAATTAGGGCCTAAAATCTTCGACGCAAATCATCTAATTCGCCTGCTCATTAAGCACCCCATTATCATTTGGAATAAACTAGAGTTATTCTTCTTGCTATACTTTGCATATCAATAACCTGTTGCGAAATAAATACGCGTAAACATAAATAATTAAGCACAGATACAGCCTTTATTTATGTGTGTGTTCACACGCATAAGGAAGTGCATGCAAAATAAACGACACCTACCACGATGCTAGTTATTCGAGTGTGCAAAATCTAAAGTGACGCTTATGGATAATAAGAAATGATACGTACATCTGTTGCCATGCATTATAACGATAGAAATGACCAGTCGCGCAAAACCTTGCAAAAGCGAGTGTGTTCGAATTAATGAGTGATCAAAGGATAGTCTGGAACTGTCCTCAACATTGCGAATGGTTTAGATGCAGAGGAACATTTGTTTTATGTGTTCGGCTATAAATTTAACCAAAGAAGGTATGTGGTTAGAATTCACCTTGCCTTAAGCTAGTGCTTCTTCGTACTGTGTTCCAACTCACTTGTTTTGATACAGCAAGCATTTTAAAAACACTATATTTTGGTATGGTTAAACCATATCTTCATCATTTTTACCTGTAAAGTGAGAATATTCTTTTTTGGCCTCTGAAGTATAGAAGTAAAAAAACGGTTGCTGAGCTGTTGTCTGATCAGCCCGGAATGTATATTTATCCTATGTACATTAAAGATGTCTTTGCTCTGCACTTGCCATTTCCGGCCAGCATTACGTTGCGTCATAAACAAGCGAAACATGTTGCATTCGAAATTCGGGTCCTTGACCGATTAAGACTCCCTATTTCTGAACTTACACCTCACACCTTGATTGCTCAGAGCATAGAATTCGCTTAGCAAGTTCTGCTTACACCAGTTACTTGCACAGAAGACTTACACATCATAGAAGTAAGCTCCATGCTTCAAAGTTCGGGATACTGTAGGGCAAACAATATGCCTTCATGAAGAATGGAACCTGAAATTGAGGAGGTGGGGTTTGACTTACGATATTAAAGAGTGTTAAGCTTGCCTACCCAATTAACAGAATCCTTGCTAAACGAAGAACTTAAATCTTAATTTGACCTTGCTTTATGGTGCATCGAAGTTACACTAGGGCAAGAGATGCGTCCGATCGCGGCCATAATGGAAGGCATCGGTCAGAAAGCCATGAAGGCGAATGTAAACAAATCACCCTCATTCGCTTTCTTTTACTCTCTCATCATCAACCGCTTAGCCTCCTTCGGGCACAGTCACTCTCGATTATTGCCCTTGAGGTAGCCGCAAAAATTGGATACCAAGAATAAAAACTTATTTGCCCTTCTACTTCAGGGAGTGACTTTGACGTCTAAAATTGTGTGAAATCGCACTACCACCATTCGCAGCCTTTGTATGCAAGCCTCATTTGGTTTATTGTATGCACGAACGCAGATCTCAGCTGTGGTCAGGATATGCAACTGTGCCAGCTCTATTCCCATGTAGTTGGCTGCCGTCGCTGAACTTTAGACTCGCCACTCCTGCCTTTGTCTCACTTGTCTCACGACTGTTTTTCTTCTGTTTACTGTTGCCTAAGATAGACAATTGAGTAAAAAGATGATTTCTACTTGTTAGGGATCCATGACAGCTGCCTCATTGATCCTCCTAACGCGACATACCTAAGAAAGTTAACCGTCAGCAAGATGAAAATTTACTATTTATCTGTTGCGTCTTTGCTTTGACGGAAGCTGAACGCTCGATTAAATCTCTCTATAAACCAGATTTTAAAACATGTCTATGGTGGGAGCGTTAGCAAATGCCATTAATGACGAGAAAAGTTTTCCTGGCTTTGTCGAAAGTTGAGGTAACTTCATTGACAGAAGAGTGCGCAAGTGAAGAAATGGGTTTGCATAGCATGTGCATCTCATCAATCAAAATTCTCGGCCCAATATAAAACTTATTGAGTGAATTTTGCAGTCCAGTTTCTAACGAAAGTGTTGGTAAATAGATCACTAGCCTTGATTTACGTAGTGGCCTGCAAGGCGACCGAATGTACTAGTGCTATAATTCTGGGGCATATATATATATGTGTGTATATAAGGTGATTGACTGAGATTCGCTCCTCTGGTGTTTTTGCCTTAACCTGTCACTTCACAATCAGTGAACGGTGGTGATTGAGTCTTAATTTGCTTGAATCTCAATAACCAAGTATGAAGATATGCTGAGTTTACACTTTTGCAAACGCGTAGCCATGAATCGCAATGGCTAGACTGCATGTCAGCAAGTTTGACAAAATCTTGGTGAGGGTGTTCTGTGTGTGATAACAGGGAGAGGAAGTCGAAATACACCAAGGGTAAAACACGTGAGGTTTCAGTTATAAAAGGAGCACATTTTATGATGCAAAGTATTGAATAACAGCCGAATGGACCGTTCCCGACCACGTTCTTCCTAATTTCGCAGTGATTTACGCTGTGTTGGCTGCCTTTTGGAAACAAAATAACTGCACAAACACTGGCAATGGAACCTTATACTTGCTTCCGTTTTTATCTGCCTTGATATTAGCTTTGAGTGGAAAGAGAACTCTGGGGTTTATTACCTCTTGTAGTTGCTTTGAGGCGTTCTCCAGTCAGATTTTGACCATTTGGGATTGACTTCTCCCTGCCACTTTTGCATTTTTTTCCTTTATTCCGTACTTCACCACTCGTCTTAAAATTCTTGTCGTCTCCATGTCTTTATGACACCTTTTATTCTGCTATTGATCAATTTTTAGTAGGAGAATCCTTTAATCCACTATTTTTGGTGTCGTGTTTGCTTTTCAGGTAAGTCAGTTGCTCATCTTTCTGAAAGTGTACCACTCCATTGCATTTGGAGTGCAACACACGACCAGTTGGGAATTCATGAAGTCCTATTTATCATCTTTTTATCGGATCTCACTTTATTCCGATGCTGTGCATTTGGATCAGTGAGAGAAGGCCGGTGCGTAAGAAATAGAGGTTCATGGATAGGAAGTGCCGCAATTTTATTAACTTATACGGTGCGATCCCGAGTACCTTTTTTGCTGAACTAAATGCTTAGAGACTAGTTTCCTATGGCGTATTTTGCGACGAACGGCACTACTATTAATTAAATCAACAGCAGAATCAGTAGAATTCTGCATGATTGGGTGGTTTGTAGCTCTGGTTTCTACTTTACCGCTTTATGGGTGGCTACTATTATCCATATGCTTGAGCTCTTCGCATAACCATTAACCTCTAGAAATTGTTGCAGCAACTCGATTTCACAAATTGAGGTTTTTAAGCTCCAGATTTTCGTTTTGGTCTTCTATGCAGCACTCCAAAGCCTTCCCGAGCAGGTCACCACAATTAAATGGCAAGTAATTTAAAGGCTAAGGTGTGGGATACAATGATATTTGAACCTAAGGAACCAATTTTGATTCTTGGGGTGTAAATGAGAAATAGAGCGGCGAAAATTATTGCCCGGAGTTAACAATATTTGGAAGCTCAAGATCGGGTCCTTGTCAAAAATGGTAGTTTAGAGGTATTTCAGGGCTGATGTGGAAAACTTCATACTAAAGGATCAACTGCGCCTGTTTGACTCGGTTGTCGATCTCCTCAATTTCAAGTTGACAATAAGTTTTCATATCGTTTCCTCTCCAAAATTGCTGGTTATTTCGAAGTGTCAAAGAGCAATTAGAGACGCCACAAACTTTCGATTGTGACCTCCGTAGCTATCGTCAGTCGGCTGTACTGTATCGCCTTAACAGATACATCGGTTTGGTCCCCAAATGATTTGATTGAGGATGATGCCATTTGGCTAAGGATGGTGGTGAACATATTGATGGCGCTCGGCCAGTCACATGGCTTGAGCATACCGCTTGTCACTTGGAAGCTCACTTTTGTAAGCACAAATTGCTGGCAGTTACTTTATTTACCTAAGTGCAAAGTAACTTTGCCATGGGCAGGTTTGGCCTCACGCAGCATCGAAATTGGGTACACAGGGTGTCAATATTACAGGTATATGGCTAACAGAATTGAATTTGAGGCCGCAGGTTTATGCCTGATTTTGAAATTATGGAATGACAGAATTAGCTAGCCCTTGATGCAACGACAATATTGCAGGCAAACATCTCATGTAACTGGGCCAAACACAGACTTGGAAGCTGTTAGAAGAAAAAAAGATCGGAGTCCTTCACCTTTCAGGATGTTATAAGCAGCTGCGTATTCTGATTCGGATTTACCAATTCTTTTCTTTTGCCAAAATTAAAAACCACTTAGTTTGGTTAGTAGGAGTGGTGATGCTTTGAGTAGCATAAGTTTAAAGCATTTGATGAGAGACGCGTCCTTCTTTTTCAAGTAAACTGATATCAGTAAGTCTTTAGCTAAACTAGTTCTGAGAGAATAAGCGGTGAAGCAAGAACATTTAAAGCAAACTTGCTAAATGCCACTCTTTAAGTGGATGTCATCCATTTTAGAATCCTTAACAACACGTACTTTTTCTTCCTCTATTTATTATAGGCGGAATTGCAATGGCAATTCTGTTAAGGGAAGTAACGGAGGTAACACGTAAAACTGCTATTCAAGGTTGTAAAATGAATGTTCAGTGTAGATATTTCTCAATAGCTGGAAAACTGAGTGCATAACAAGTGGTTATCAGGCATTTTAGCTCATAAGCCAAGCCTCGGTAAACCTTGTTCAAGGCTTCTTGCCAAATCCCAGGAGTGAGGTGCCTACGTTTCAAATTTTGGCTCGAACGATGACGCTGATGCTGCTTTGTTGGGTGAGGTCGTGAATTGGTGGAACTTGCGGTACACGAAGAGTTTGATGAGGAGTATTAAATAGGGTTGTGGCCTTGAGAATCCATTTTTGGGTCTGGAACGGGAGCGCTTTGCAGGTGAGGCCGTTGTCTTCAAAAGATTGCTGACATTGGTTTAAGTGTAGCTCTAGTTCATCAGCATTATGTATGCGGAAGACAGTGCTAATGAACTGAGGTCGGTATTTCAAAGTTTGAAGGCGATCGATGGGAAATCGTATCCTTCGTGGTTTTGAATTAGTGAGAGAGGCCATAATTGTAAATGCTGGCTGCTGAGTTATGCATTAGATTTACGAAGGAATACTACGTTCTTAGCAAAATTAACTCGTCGGTTGCATATTCGTGAGTTTGTGGTGTTTAATAATTGGAATGTGAAAGCAGTAGGATAACACGTGAGCACCCACATGACTACTTGAAAATAAATAGTATGGTGATTTTTTTCAAGCTTATGCCAAACAATGATAAGAAGTGCAACATCGGTCTGCGGCAGGATATAAAGATTGTCTTAGGCATGCAGTGCAGATAATAGCGGAACTGGAACCGATCCATCAGCTCACAGATTCGCACCGTCAGTCTAATGTGGCATGAGTGACCAGCAGTAAAGGCATGCCAAATGCGCCAATTCATCCAGTCACACTTTAACTACCACATAAATCCTTCCATATCTCACCGCGGCAAAGCATAGCACCTGATTGGAGGAGAGGGGTTGGAGACGAAAGTGGGTCAGGGAGTGAGTACGAAGGTAGAGGCGTGGGAAATAGGTGGTGCTAAAGGGAGTGGAGAGGAACGGGGAAGATGGAAGGCAGCTGGTGGTGAAGAGGTTGTCTATTAATTTAGGCATTGTCCTAATAGTGTGGATGTCGAGAATTAGAGGCTCCTACTAGACATGTTAATAATGCAACCTCTCTCTTTTAGTGCAACTAACTGTCTTTGGTGGCAAAAGCCCAATCAAGTACATTGAACTAATGTAGGCTGAAAGTGGTGTCCAGCCTAAAACTCATCATCACAAGGAATATCCGTGCGATAAAGATCAACGATCTCAGACAGCTAGTTAAATGTGCAACTGGTAGGCCTCAGAATTTCTGTCATCGACTGTTAGAATCCCAAGTATTATCCAAAACCCATGTCATAAAAGAAGCAATGGTTTTGCGCTTTTTATTTAGAAAACGCTGCGGTCAAAAAAAGATGCACATCCGCTACTTAGGTGCAGTAACAGATGCAAACTTCTACGATAAAACTTGAGCGGAATTTGTTCCCATTTAAAGCAAGGGAGCGTTTATATCTGGAAGGCTATAGCAAGAGGGGCCCTCCGAGTATCATAGCGGCATTAATAAGATCAAAAATGCCACGGTGACGGATCCGAATATTGTGCATAACGGTCCGAAGTACAGCAACCCTCCATAGCAGTCGCAGTTACTATGGGCGTCAGAACATCGAAACAAACGTAGCGGTTTCTCGAAGGGAAAAAGAACCGCCAGTGCCGGCACAAAGCAAACTATAAAGGCAAAGGCCATTAGTAAAACAAACGAAGGTATTCCTTTCAGAACAGTCGGTCTACAAGTGCTGAAATTTAGAATAGACATTGGTTGCCAGGACAATGCTGTAATGCCACCTGACGCGATGTCTTCTCGACTTGCAATCAGTCAGCCAGTGATGTTTATTCACGCCATAACTGACTGCATTTTGTAATGCCATAGAATGCAGTTGACGAAATCTAATTAGACTGAGTAGTTGTTTAATTTTACTTAGCAGCTAAGTGATAAGACATATCACCACCAATTGCAAGAACAGCACAATCAACTAGAGTTGCAGGCACAACTGAAGCTCAGATCTATTAAATTTGAGTACATTAGTGAGTTTGGGAATGTTTTGAGATTAAAATATGTGTATTTAAAGCAAGACTATGATAACGTACAAGAGCAGATCAACATTAAGGGAAATTTAGGCACTTGGACACTCCTCAGATCATTTTATTTCGGCCCCGCTGAGAGTCCATCTTTGGTGCAATTGTGCGAAGTCGTATGAGTTGTACAGCGAGTCATTGACAAGCGTTGATAGCTCTGAGTTGCAGAAGTGATATCTCACTGGCATCGCCCAGTTCTAACGCGTAACATCACATAAGGATCTGTTTTCCGTGCTTACCCCTTTGCCCAATTTGATGTTTGCACTCATTTGCAGTCTTAGCAATGGAATTTGATGTGCATGGGGCGCATAACTTGGGTTTAATAAAAAAATGAATCAAAGAACAAATGCAAAGAAGCAAACACCGAACCAACCACAGTTACCAATTCATGAATTAGGGATCTCTTATGCTACATCAAACAGAGGCTGCGACATTCAATGACCCAAGTGATGAACTGGGATCAAGACGTAGCAGGAAGGCCATGAAATGCATTTATGATACCTTTAATATGTAGCCATATAAAAAGGTGCGAAAAATGCATCATTAAATAGTGGCTTAATAAAAGCTGCCACTTAGCTGCTACGAGTGACTGCAGCACATACTGAAGGCGAGACAGTACATACGCCGGATGTCGCAATGTAGGGCGTCAGGGGTAGTGGCTGGGTAGACGCAGGATCGTATGGTAGGTTAGAGGTCCTTGGGCAACTTGAGGTCAGTGCATTATAATGACAATAACCTAGGCGTAATGGATGTTGATCGCAAGTCAATGGTAGTGGTAATCCTCAGCGGCCGTTCATTGTTGCGCATAGTTATTAGGGCGTCTGCATTACCGCACGCTGAATTGTGAGTGCATGAGTTGCAGCTGCTGCAATCTAGGACCAGGAATCGATTTGGGCTTTTTACCGTCGTAAAAAGGTTACGAGTTCATTTTTGGGCCGTTAATTACATTGCGCATCAATGCAAATGAAAAATGTTACTGCACTTTTCTTTACGATAATGCGAATCGCACGGAGAACAGAGCTTACAAAAGCATCCTCTACAGACAGGCCCTCTATTATAATGACGGAAAATAGCCTACCATCATGGCTGGTAGTTACCGAGGGCTAATCCACCAAATGTGATTAGTTGTAACCTAAGTCATCACTCATCGTCTGATAAATTAAATATCAGAAACTGCAGTCTTTATCGTAGTTTGCCTCTTGCACGTTGCAAAACCACACCTTATGCATTTAGTTGATTAACTTGTGCAAAGAACGCAGCTTGTGCATCCTCCTGCAGCCTCATTCAAATACGCTTGGGTTTTTTCTGGAATAAAAATGACATGCCAACTTCATTAGAGCATCATTTCTGGTCTCACGAATCAAGAATTGGTAAAGAAGAGAAATATTTGCCTTAATAAACGCGTTGTATGTGATGCAAATAAGCTTTAGCCAACCAAGACAGAAAAAGCAATTGGTTTGCTTAAAATCCCGTGCACAGGTTTTTAATCTCTGATCATGTAATTGTGTATTTCTCTTCAAAAAGTGCCCAAAAGGGCATGCAAGTAGGTCTCGAGATCAAATAGAGAAGTTGAGAAGGTGAGGAAGTAAAATTATGGCAATATTCCCGCACAGCAGTCTGCTGCATTCACATCTTCAACCCACCGCTCAGCTAGGGTGGGGAATGCGCTTACCACAAAGCAATAAACAGTGCGGTATTCTTATATCCTGCTTGAGACGCACATCATAATTTCGCAATGAATGCAAGAGCACCATGTAGTAATATGGCTAAGGAAATCTTTTAACACTTAAGTTATCCAATATACAGCATTAATATATGAATGTTTTCGGAGTAATAAGGTGGCATTGAAGTCCACACTTAGCGTTTCCCACTCCAAAGCCCACCCATATCTGTTGTTTAAAGAGTTTAAAGCGCTTTATTTTCTTTTATTTGTGATTAAGCTTTTTAACAAACCGCTGCAGATTGTTGCCCAAGGTTAACTAAAGCACTACCCTAATTCATTTGACAAAGCGAACAACATTGGCGTTACATCTACACAGACAATCTTCGCTCACAATTATATTGAATGTCTCCTTGCCTTGAGAAAGGTAGCAATCACCGGTTTCCTTGACTTTCACGGTAAGATAGTCCACTTCAAGGTTGTCAGTTTAGATGTTATGGATGTAAAATGGTTTCGATCGTGTTATTTGTACACTTAGCTGTGGAGACACTGTGGCCTAATGTCAAATCCATTTCCAGCGGTGTCTGCGTTACTATTCTGAAGAAGAGCATAGCACAAGCCTTAGAGAGTAGCCACAGACGATCTTGACAGCTTTTTACGTTAAGTCCCTATCCTGTGTTTCCATAGTGATGCACAATATATTCCAAGACACGTATACAACAGCACCGGTAGTGGGCATTACTCCTAGGTATATGCTCAGCTCCACTTATCAACACTTCGTGGGATGTGTAAGGAGAGGGTAGGCAGCAACGTACAAGGAGAGCATTGCAATGCGATGCTTTTCTTTCGGATTATCCAGCGTAAAATAAATTCTTCTTAACGAAACATCCTGGTTATGTGCCTACACATGCATCTTTCCATGCAAGCATGACCTACAACTTCCCATAGGGAAAACTGGACCAGTAAATTAAGCCTGCAATTTGATTCATTTTCCCGAATCATCTGCTTAAAGTGAGGCAATGAGCAGCTGAACTACTGGTGGTCTTACTTCTAGGCGCACATACAAGTATTCGCAGCACAATACCGTACTTTAACCAGCAATAATAACATGGTGCAAAAGTTTGGTTTAGAATGTGTGGCATCTTTTTGACCAGGAGGTCAATATGACAATTTGCAAAAACAGGCAAAATGCAATTTAGCTCGTCATCAATATTACAGAGTAAAAATGGACGCAATAACAAGAACCGCGTGACAAGTCTGTCTACGCATTCGTTCATCCAAAACCTGTGCCCATAACCTGAATCGGTTTTACAGCTTTATGACCCACTTGTCACCCCTTACACTGTCATATTATCCTAGCTCCATCTTTATCTTCCATTACTTCGGTCTGGTGCATTCGACATGCAACTCTCTGATCACCTCCGTTGCTGCCACTATCTGCTTTCCGAGACCTGGTTTACCGTGCCTTATTCAGCATGCAAAAGCAGCATTGAGACGCATGACAACGGCATGAAAACAACATCGTCTACTTCTCTACGCCTCTTGATGAAGTGAACGTTAATGGAGTGAATGAGGAGGAGCGAAGGATTTGGCGATACTTAGAGTGTAAAAAAGCAAGTACCAGCTCCATCTCTTTACGAATGCACCAGCAAAGTCACTAACGCGTGCGAAAATGCCCTTTCTGTGATTAGATATCATGGCGCAGTTAAGTCCTCCAGGAAAAAAGGGAGGAAGAGAAAAAGCAAGAGGAAAGCTCTTCTTCTGTCTAATCTGCAAACCTGTCTTTTCGATCGGTCGAACATGCCACAGCACATGCAGACACATACGACGGCGAAGAGATGCCTCTGTTCTCATTGTCGTCGACCATTCATTAGCTATATTTTGCCCATCTAACAACTAAGAAGTTGCTTAGTCCCCACTCTTGCTTTAGCCAACATTAAGAATGATGCTTTGCTACCTGCATTGTCAAAACAGCAAAAGTCCATAACACTATCTCTGTCGCTTTGGGCAAAGAGTTGGAGATGTTTTATCCCAAATTTACGCGTTGACCTTATTAAGGGCCTGTGCTATGCGTTTCTACGTTGTAGCAAACTGACGGCATTCTATTAATGGTAGTAAAAAGCAACGTTTCCTTTCATTTTGATCAAAATGGGCAGCAATCAATCAAATAAGCGCTTACCAAATATGTCGCTTATATTAGTGATGCCACGCCAGTGCCTTAGAATGCTGAACTAAATTATGCAATAGCAAATTTTGCTCATTTGCAAATGCTGTTGTTCAAACTTATTTTTAAAACACGTACTATTGTAGAGTACTAAGTGAAAGTCCTGGATATGCTGCAAGTGCTCTGTGCGATGCCGCCATTTACTAACTACGTCAATTAAGTCAATGAGGAAAAGACCACGATTGCGGCAAATGAGCTCAATACCTTACACACAGTGCTTTAAGGCCAGTTTAGATTTTAAAGGATATCCCGCTTACAGCTTCGTACCCCGTCACTTTTGCCTTTCCACAGAACCGTCAGCGACGTAAATATCTAAAGATGTGCCAGATACGTCGACATGAAAGCCTACTAGCTTTTTTGACATTCCACTATATTATCTCGTTTGTTGTGATACTTTAAGCAGCATGGTCATCTTAAGCTGTCTTTACATTTACTATTGCACTCAATGATGCAGCGAAGACTCAAGCTATTGGAAGATAATTGAAAAAATAGCTTTACAGCTAAGAGTCGGCTTTTACTTTGCCCAGTGCTCTCATTACATGGGGTCAAACAAGCCTAGATTTCGTCCCACTACTGAATTATTAAATGGGTGACGCATTCTGATATGATAAGAGAGAGAATCAGTCTGCTACAACAAGAGGGTTTGTGCCACCTTTCATGCCTTCACCTTAAAGTTCACTGTCCGCAAGTTGAGTAGTTCTTTACCCGAATCCTGATATGAGATGGAGGAATGCAGCTGCCGAAACGGAAAATGGCGCAGATGTCCACAAGCTCTGATGGCTTATAAGCTCAGGTAAGGTCGCGTAAAGGTCGTCTCACGTTTTAATCTACAGCCCTTGTTATTCGGGGTGCTGGCTAGGTGACGGTATAAAGCGACGACGCCTCTAACCCTAAGGTATTAGCAATCGATGCCTTGACTATGTCCAACCTCCAAGAGATCACCATTCTCACGTCACTAACATCGACAAGACTAATCGTATCGGAAATATTAACTGCTCTACTCTTACGGCCACGCATCTCTTGCCCATTCAACGTGGCATAAATTAAGATGCTTTGCATTGACTCATGCTAACTGCTTGCACCGCTATCGTTGACGGATGGTAATCAAAGCCTGTCCAACCTGGACGTACCACCAGCACCATCGATAACAGACCGCACAAACCCACCAGCGACAGTGGTTCTTACAGTGGTGATTATGAATGCAGAGTCAAGCACCAGGTTGCACAATTCTTCGATTTAATCCATAGAAAGCGATCTTAGCCAAAGCCATTGTGCAGCGAAACTACATGTAGGGTGAGTCACGGCACAACCCAGACACTGCAGTGACGACCCGAACATTTGTTTGCAGCCGATTTTGTCCATGCGTCAAACTCTGTATTATGGGCGCAGTACACGGTACTGTTGATTAGATCTGACTAACCTATCAAAAGGCTAGAAGTTGCGTAAAATACCAAAATAATAGACGAAATCACGACACAAGGCCCGGAGACAATACCTTACATTTGATGAATGCACCTCATACAGAAATGCTCTCTATTCTTTATAACAAAGAAATTTCCACTTTCATTCCAATTATTAATCCTTAACTCGTAATTCGTTTTCATGTAATATTTACAGAGGATAACTAACAAGTTGTTTTCACACTGATCGATAATTCAGAGCAAGCACAAATTTTGCAACCTTCCTTCTTAGCTTCCATTATTCCCGTTGTAAATCTCACCTCATGTTCAAAGTTAATAAACATGCTATGAAAAGGCATATCTTTTCGCAACCTCATCACAAAATTTAAGAATTATTAAAGCAAAATATTTATTGAAGGAAAACATTAGATCTCACATAAGCATGACGATTGATACAAAGGAACTGGTCATCTAAAACAATAAAAGGATTGCATTATAAGAAACGAAAAAATTGAAAATAGTGCCATGCAGCGCGTGTCTAAATGTAAGTGTTTGTGCAAATTAGCGCACTCGGAAGTAAGGGGAAAAAATGCTGGTGCAGTTGACTACGTGATTCGTTGCATTAAACTAAATATGCCTAAAGTCATATTGAAAATCTATGCAGGGCATAACTCTCAATGCAAAAGCTGCGTTTCTTACACAAAAGTGGGTGAAGCTATCAAAGCAGTCACCCAAAATTCCGATAAATAACAGTTATGCAGCACAGCGAGAGCATAGGAAATTGTACAATCAACACTGGCAATGGCAAAAATACACTACATCAGGTGGTGCTTAGGCAAACACTGAGTAGCGACATCCAAAACACTATGATACACTTGCAGCAGCCTGTGTTACTCCCTTCAACATTGAGCGTCATGGGTCAAAGCACTAACAATGCAATAGCTTACCCATCTTTAAGCGCATTAACCATTTTAAAATCGGATAGACTACCATGGTGTGCTGTAAAATTGTCCAAGGGCGAGGCACCTTATTCTTCATGGTCTTCTAAAAAAGGAAAGAACACTTGGAATTACAGTAGCATGAGTTATAACAGTCGTTACGACTTGTGGCTTATAAAAGATCTACCTTCAAGGCGCTTCAATTGAACTTTCAATCTTTTCCCTCCCAAAGCATATCCATCCATTGCGCGGATCGCGTTCTGCGCACTCGCGGTATCGTCGTAGCTGACAAAACCTGTAAAAATGGACACACCGCGGTTAGCAGAGAACGTGGCTGCATAAAGGACAATTAACTAAACATGAGTACCTACCAAAGCCCTTGCTTTGGCCTGTCGCTCTGTCCAAAAATATCTTCACACTCAATACTCGCCCAAATGGTGCAAACAGATCGTGTAAATTCTTTTCACTACATTCCTGAGGAATATGGAAGATGAACAGGTTGGAGCCTTTTGGGCCCCTTCTCACTGATTCCCGTCCAACGGGTTCTTGGTGATCAGGGGTGTTTGCAATTTGGGCGGCGTATTGAGCAGCCACTGCTACTGATGGCAAAAGAAGATAATGCATCAAGAACATTCTTAAATATGGGCAAATAAAAGGAGAAACATAAACTCACCATACCCAAACTGGGGATTGATGCACACAGGTGGGTAGGTAGCTAAAATTAACGCACGATGATGAATGGCCATAAAGCATAATTTCCACAGCAAAGGACGGCAAACAACAACTCACCTGCGCTGTTATAGGAAGTGCCTGGCATTGTAAGTTGCACATTCCAACTCGGGTAAAATTGGTTGGTTTGAAGTACCTCAGTAGCAAGATATTGCTGTTGCTGCTGCAGCATGAGCTGCTGTAAGTTGTGTTGAGCCACCATAGATGCAATGTACTGCACCACTAAGGGATCATTTTTTGCGTTGTCGGTTACAGCAGCAGCTGCAGGATTCGGCCATACTGGGAACGAAATCGCTGCACTTGGCAGGACCTGTGCAACTGTTGCGGAAACCTGTAATGGTAGAACAGCCCTTTCATCTCAGCCTTTGCCTACATATGTAAACTTCAGAAGCATTTTAGTCGTCAGCAACTAAAAAGGGCCTTGCGCATATAGTAGAAGCATAATTTCCTTAGCTAATCCACAAACGAATGTGCTTACGGATTGTAGCGTCGGAAGACAATGGCCGAGGTCACAACCAAGTGGCGCAGTAACGGCCATGGGGCAATTTATTTGGAAATTTGTAGTAGACTGTGCAACATTATGACCTCCGAGAGAGATCACAGCTGGAGTCGAACTTGAGCTCGATGGTAACATGTAGCCGTTGAGTAGAGGCATCGATCCAGCTACTTCCATGTTTCTTTCGTAAGGTGCACCAGTAGCCGCTTTCGGCGGCAAATTATCTGGGTTCTATCAAAAGGCAATCATTGTTGCTAAATACGAGAAGGCATGGATATTTCACGGCCGTACTGCAGCCCAATTCCAAGTACTTACGGGTACTGTGGAAATTCCATCTGCAATAGTCAACGGACTAGGTCCTCTTGGGTCAAAGGAGTCCTCCGAGGCACGATCTTTGGTTTAATAAAATGTAATTGTAAAATAAAGCAAAAGCGACGTCAGTGGAAAAAGAAAACATGAAAAAACATTTTCTAACTTCACGGCCTTTTAAACTTGCATAGCAACCCCTCCCTTTCAGTAGTAGATAGGCCTTCCTATCTAATACTGACGAAATCGGTCATGACTTTCCTACTTTGAAATCAGCCACAACCTTAAAAATTGCCTTGGCTGAGCTAACCTAGGAGCTCGCATTTAAATATCAAAAAAGGTAATAATTTTCAAATGTGTCACTTCGCTTGGCGTGTACTACTAACAAACTGGGGTGGATAAAAAGGGGTTGGGGCACATCCCACTCTTGGTGGCTCTCCTAAGAGTACCGCCAAAACATCAACGAGTAAAGAAGATAGGTCAGCCAATTCTTGCTTATCGCTATCTTGTTTTTAAACTGCGGAGTGCCAAAAAAGGGAATAATTTGGCGGCTGCACGCAGAAACCGGGAGGTTTCATGATAGAGTGAAGTTTACAACCCCAAGAACATACCATTTGACATGGACACTATAAATGTAAAGCACTCACCGGAATTTCTGTCCTCCGGAACTTGAGATGCAGCATTAGAGTTAGAATTGGCTGATTCCGCTCTACGATCCATGCGTGTAGGAATGCAGTACAATGAACGATTCAGGACTACGTGTCACCCTAACACGAAATTTGGACCTGAGTGGTGCTACTGCTACTCAGCTTTGATATTTATACGTTTCTTTGGTGCGTCCGTTATCCATATTCTAAGCGCTTATTCGCCAATGGATGAATCACAACTCCTGCATTATTGGTTGGGAGTGATCAACGAGAGAATGAGGCATCTGATTGGACATGCCGATGAGCAAGTTAACCTTCTACATAACACTGGCCCAGTTAGTGTCAAAACTAGCGATTTTTATCGCGTCTGTCATAAACTAGAAAAGACTGCTAATATTATTGTTTGTCTTATATGACTTTACTCAGTAAATGGGTAATGAGATGTCCTTTTGTGGTGATTTGGCGTATAAACGCGGTCTACAATGGGTAAAACTCTTAAGTCAGCTGCTGAACTTGATAATGCCTCCCAACGAAAGAAACGGAATGGCATTTGATGTGACACTTATTTTATCCCTTAGGGCGGACTAATTCACATCCACGTGAATTTGACCTAAGAATAAGTAGGACAAAATGTGGTTCGGACCATTCGTGGGACATTTGATTCGACTTCATGGCCAGCTTGAAGCATCTAACATAACTTTGAGTTTGACATAAGGATGCCATCTTCGAGCCGAGATCAAAATACGCCCGGCAGGATCTGTGTGGTGGTATGTTTTTTGCAAGTTACTTTAAAAATTTGTTCATCCGATTTATGGTACAAGTTTATGCGTGTTGCTTGAGTAATCAACTGGAATTGAAGATCACAATTAGCTTTTTCATCCCAAGTTAAGCGCACTTAAGTCTCGGTTATAAGAGAATGATAAGTCTATGTTTTTTTTTGGAAAAATTCAAAGAGCGGGATTCATTCTGTGACATGCACGAGTACTTATTTGGAATTGATTTTCCTTTTTTGACAAGATGAACTAGGTAACTCTTAATGGCATTTCGCCCATGATAATAAAACCACGGTAATTAGACTCATAATTCCACACAAATTATCTCTACTGATGAAACACTGGAAAAAAGCCAGTTGGAGAGACTTGTTAAAGTCAGTCACTGACTAATTCAATGCGCGCACTTTGATAAGATTTTGCCTGTATTGAAGAGAGAAGGAGATGGCACCTATGACGAGACACGGGTAGAGTGCTGGTAAGTAATCGAGAAGTCAACCAGCTATGCAACCACTTAAACTTCATCCGTTTCGTTCTAAGACTAATTTTGCAATGCTTTTACGTAACTGATCATAAAATATAAAACTGAGTTGGATACAAAAGCGACTTTTACTAAAGGCAAAATGGGTGAGTTTAAAGGGAGAAATAAAGGCAAAGTCCTGCAACCCAAAATGAAACGTCTATTTCCTGACATCGATGCAGCGAAACACTCGACAAAATCCACCATTACCAGATTAGAATCATGCAGAAATTTCGTCAAAATTTTGCCTCAGCCTGCATAGTGGTAGTCCTAAACACAATTTGTGCCGGTTGATCTAACATCAAGGGGAGGTCATAAATTCACTCCACGATCTATTGATTGAGGCTAGCTATCTTTGAAATTGAATCGTTTTGTCTCCATGGAACAAGATAATATTAGCCTAGGGGAAATATGCAGTTAATATTTTAAAGGACGCGATTCATTTCATAGAAACTCACACCCAAGACCGGTGGCGTTATATACTTCGAAACTACAAGCTTTGCCGAAACTTAATTTTCGGTGGCCGCCTGCGTCGGCATTAACTGCATTTTGAAGTGGTGCTACTTTGGAGTGCATGGACCAAGCGCGCTCTGACTTTTACATTAAATGAGGTCATCGGCACTACGAAGTAGAGAAATTTGACATTTGAAGTGGACTGTGGTACACTTTAAGCCTAGCTGTAACACACTGAACGCATTTTTAATTTACGACACTTGCGTGACACCTCTGGATAGACTGTATCAGCTCCCTATGAAGGTGTTAAAAGTCAGGCGTCGCGCTAAGTGGTCATCGTTGGTGGCCATCCCCGTATTTTCTTTTGGAGTTTCAGAGGCACTTAAGACCTTACAATCATACTCAACCAGCATTAATTTGGCCATATAATATTGACCTCGGAAGCTGTGGTAATCATTCTGACCGAGAGATTAGTGTTGCGAAAGTGTGGCACGCTAGTGAAAAAATGAACCCCATTCCAGCATTGGTGGCTGTTCGAGTTTAGCTAAAGTCCCGTCTGGATGCCTCATGACAAATATCCATTGCTGGCATGGTTCAGATGATATTGGTTGCTGTCGACCAGCTGAGTCTTTATCCGACATTGCGGTATTACATCACGCTGGGTAATAATCATGCCTGCATTGATTTTTAGACTGCTCTTCCCAGGTCGGGGGGTCGGGCCTAAGTTAAATTAGCAAATTTCGTAATCGCGCCTAATGACACGCATAGATTTGGTAGGTCTTGCAGCCAGACACAATCCTTGTCATTATTTATAAAGACACAGTTTATTACAACCTGTTCAATCACAATTAGATCCATTTGCTTCCTTGCAAATACGTCCCTGTGCTTGTGCTAATTTGACGAAACCCAGTTTGATTTTTTGGAATCAGCAAGGTGATCGTCAGTTTAGGCAAAACATGGATTAAGCCTAGCATCTGCTTCTGATGTTTGGCCAATGATGAAAGGGTGAAGGAACTAGTTGTTTAAATTGCACCTAATTGCGGTTTGATTGCTTTCGCTCAATTTATACAAGGGCAATGTCTGTTTTAAATACCCAGGAACAGATGTGTGAGGTGGACATGCAAAATACTGGGCGCATAAAATTTACCTAAAGACTGCAGCATGAAATCGCTGTCTGCATTGCGTATATGTCTGTTCAGAGCCGTTACTTGGTGTACAATTAGATTTTATGAGTGCAGACGGGCCCCAGGTCTATGCTGTCTACAACCCAATGCATGCTAAAAAAGTGCGGAATCGATGACGGACACAAAAGTTGATGCGTAGCCAGAAGTGCAGACCATATCCACTCTAAGTGTTGCCTTTAACATTGAAATCAACATGCAAAGCTTATTTGCTGTAATTAGTGAGTGCAAATGTTTAAAAAAACATCTTGGCAGTGAGATGCAGCTCACCATGACGTGAAGTTAACCTGAGGAGTAACGTGAGGAAGGGATGGGATTCTGTGGGCAGCATCTCCTACTTGGAGGTAAAAAAGGACAGCGCCTGTGATGGGCACGAGCATAACGTTAATCGGTATTCAAGGAATCACGCAGACGTGCAACACAATGAGCCGCGTATGCTCTGCTCTTATATTCACCTCAAAGTATATGTTTGTGTTCTTTTCGTAGGACTACCTGCGCTCTGCCGAGTTGGTCTGAACAGCAAAATCATGTTTACAGGAATAAGAATGTTTTCCAAAACTAATGCGAAGAACCCGGGTAAAGAACTACTCGACTTGCGGACAGTGAACTTTAAGGTGAAGGCATGAAAGGTGGCACAAACCCTCTTGTTGTAGCAGACTGATTCTCCCTCTTATCATATCAGAATGCGTCACCCATTTAATAATTCAGTAGTGGGACGAAATCTAGGCTTGTTTGACCCCATGTAATGAGAGCACTGGGCAAAGTAAAAGCCGACTCTTAGCTGTAAAGCTATTTTTTCAATTATCTTCCAATAGCTTGAGTCTTCGCTGCATCATTGAGTGCAATAGTAAATGTAAAGACAGCTTAAGATGACCATGCTGCTTAAAGTATCACAACAAACGAGATAATATAGTGGAATGTCAAAAAAGCTAGTAGGCTTTCATGTCGACGTATCTGGCACATCTTTAGATATTTACGTCGCTGACGGTTCTGTGGAAAGGCAAAAGTGACGGGGTACGAAGCTGTAAGCGGGATATCCTTTAAAATCTAAACTGGCCTTAAAGCACTGTGTGTAAGGTATTGAGCTCATTTGCCGCAATCGTGGTCTTTTCCTCATTGACTTAATTGACGTAGTTAGTAAATGGCGGCATCGCACAGAGCACTTGCAGCATATCCAGGACTTTCACTTAGTACTCTACAATAGTACGTGTTTTAAAAATAAGTTTGAACAACAGCATTTGCAAATGAGCAAAATTTGCTATTGCATAATTTAGTTCAGCATTCTAAGGCACTGGCGTGGCATCACTAATATAAGCGACATATTTGGTAAGCGCTTATTTGATTGATTGCTGCCCATTTTGATCAAAATGAAAGGAAACGTTGCTTTTTACTACCATTAATAGAATGCCGTCAGTTTGCTACAACGTAGAAACGCATAGCACAGGCCCTTAATAAGGTCAACGCGTAAATTTGGGATAAAACATCTCCAACTCTTTGCCCAAAGCGACAGAGATAGTGTTATGGACTTTTGCTGTTTTGACAATGCAGGTAGCAAAGCATCATTCTTAATGTTGGCTAAAGCAAGAGTGGGGACTAAGCAACTTCTTAGTTGTTAGATGGGCAAAATATAGCTAATGAATGGTCGACGACAATGAGAACAGAGGCATCTCTTCGCCGTCGTATGTGTCTGCATGTGCTGTGGCATGTTCGACCGATCGAAAAGACAGGCTGGCAGATTAGACAGAAGAAGAGCTTTCCTCTTGCTTTTTCTCTTCCTCCCTTTTTTCCTGGAGGACTTAACTGCGCCATGATATCTAATCACAGAAAGGGCATTTTCGCACGCGTTAGTGACTTTGCTGGTGCATTCGTAAAGAGATGGAGCTGGTACTTGCTTTTTTACACTCTAAGTATCGCCAAATCCTTCGCTCTTCCTCATTCACTCCATTAACGTTCACTTCATCAAGAGGCGTAGAGAAGTAGACGATGTTGTTTTCATGCCGTTGTCATGCGTCTCAATGCTGCTTTTGCATGCTGAATAAGGCACGGTAAACCAGGTCTCGGAAAGCAGATAGTGGCAGCAACGGAGGTGATCAGAGAGTTGCATGTCGAATGCACCAGACCGAAGTAATGGAAGATAAAGATGGAGCTAGGATAATATGACAGTGTAAGGGGTGACAAGTGGGTCATAAAGCTGTAAAACCGATTCAGGTTATGGGCACAGGTTTTGGATGAACGAATGCGTAGACAGACCTACCATGAGGTTCTTGTCATTGCATCTATTTTTATTCTGCAATATTGATGGTGAGTTAAATTGCATTTCGCCTGTTTTGCAAATTGTCATATTGACCTCCTGGTCAAGACACCACATATTTAGGACTGAATTTTGCATTGTGTTATTATTGCTGGTTAAACTACAGCATTGTGCTGAGGGCACTTGTGATTGCGCCTAGAATTAAGATCAGCAGTAGTTTATTTATTTTTGTCTCACTTTAAACAGATATTCTGAAAAATAAATCAAATTGAAGGCATAACTTGCCGGTCCGGTTTCCCTTATGGGACGGTGTAGGTCATGCTTGCATGGAAAGATGCATGTGTAGGCACATAACCAGGATGTTTCGTTAAGAAGAATTTATTTTACGCTGGATAATCCGAAAGAAAAGCAACGCATTGCAATGCTCTCCTTGTACGTTGCTGCCTACCCTCTCCTTACACATCTCACGAAGTGTTGATAAGTGGAGCTGAGCATATACCTAGGAGTGATGCCCACTACCAATGTTGTTGTATACGTGTCTTAGAATAAATTGTGCATCACCATGGAAACATAGAATAAGAACGGAACATAAGGAAGCAGTCAAGATAGTCTGTGGCTACACTTTAAGTCTTGTGCTGTGCTCTTCTTCAGAATAGTGAAGCAGACACCGCTGGAAATGGATTTGACATTAGGCCACAGTGTCTCCGCAGCTAAGTGTACGAATAACACGCTCGAAACCATTTTACATCCATAGCGTCTCAACCAACAGCCTAAAGTGGACCATCTTACCATGAGAGGGCAAGGAAACCGGCAAATGCTACCTTTTTCGAAGCAAGGAGACATTCAATATAATTGTGAGCGATGACATGTCTGTGTAGGTGTAACACCAATGTTGTTCGCTCTGTCAAATGCATTGGGGTAGTGCAACATTCTGCAGCGGTTCTTTAAAAAGCTTAATCACAAATAAAAGAAAACAAGAAAGCGCGTTATACTTTTTGAATTACAGATATGGGCGAGCTTTGGAGCGGAAAACGTCAAATGTGGACTCTATTGCCATCTTATTACTCCGGAAACATTCATAAATTGATGCAGCATATTGAACAACTTAAGTGCTAGAAAACTTTCCTTGGCGTTATTCTACATGGTGCCCTTACGTTCAATGCGAAATTATGATGTGCGTCTCAAGCAGGACATAAGGATACCGCACTGTTTATTGTCTTTGCGGTAAGCGTATTCCCCACCCTAGCTGAGCGGTGGGTTGAAGATGTGAATGCAGCAGACTGCTGTGCGGGAATATTGCCATAATTTTACTTCCTCACCTTCTCAACTTCTCTATTTGATCTCGAGACCTACTTGCGTGCCCTTTTGGGCACTTTTTGAAGAGAAATACACAATTACATGATCAGAGATTAAAAACCTGTGCACGGGATTTCAGGCAAACCAAGTACAGGAAAATCTCACGGAGTAATTACACCTTTACGAATTGGCTTATTTAAAATGCATGCAAGCACGGTACACAACTACGGGGTTTACCATTTACAGTGACCACTGATCACTGTCTGATACTTTTTACATTGCATTTGCTTGTCTTGCCGGATTCCGATAGATTTTGTCGAAATCATACCAACTAGTAAAATCATGAAACTATGGATTCGCTACTGAGGACTGAGTCGCAGCCCTTACAATAACATATGCATCGCGATTCTCTAGTCTTCTGCGTGTCGGGTCGCCTTCACCAAGGTGTATTTTCGCCCAACCCTTGAAGCTAAATTGTGTGGCACGTTAGATATGTCACGTTGTTGATGTCGCAGGTGTTCATCAATTTACATGGTCTCCTTTAAGTTAAGTTCCTAATAAATTTTGATTCTTTTGCTCACACCAGAGTGGTCCTGAAGGCTCCAACATGTTCATTTTCATCTCCTATAAGAGTGCAGTGGATTGGACCTGATGAACCTGCATTCGTCATTTTGATGGGTGATAAGTGTGAAAGTGTTTCTGGGCAGAGCAGCCAGGCAAAGCAGATTTGCGTACAAGATCAAATGTCTCAAAAATTTGCACGTTCTATTTTGAATGCAGTATGTCTGTTCACAAAGCTGTAGGTGCACAGGGTACTATGCGTGCGACGGATGGATAGGCTTTGGGAAGGAACAGTTTAAGGGTTCAGCTAAGGCGCTCCAAGGTACACTTTTACCGCTACAGATCTTAAAGACCGTTAACACTCCTAGCGCAATGCCTTTCAAAATATTTTTTTGTTTTAGTAGCCGATCGAAAATGATGCATCTTGCCCTTGACTGCCTAGTGGACGACCAATTTGCCTTACAGCCCTTTCCTCTAATCTTTGCCGATTTCTTGAACTAATATAAGCGCTATCGTATTGTCAGCAATTTACTATGTACAAAGGTTTACTCTTAATAATAGTTTTATGAGATTTTATTTGCTTCGGCACCACATTTTAGATGTCACCTCTGAGTGCTTGCGTGGTTTATCATTTGGGCGTGTGGCTTTCGCTATCCCTAATGTGTTGCGTGACTGTCGGTTTGAGTAAAACTTGGGTGGTTTTGCTTTAACTATTGCTCTTGCCTTAATACATGCAGCACAGCTCACATCATTTAGAGTTATTCTACATGCAGATTTTATTCATGCCCTTTGTACTATTTGCTTAATATAACGTTCTACCTGATTGACAGTGTTGCCATGTTTTTATCACTCGCTGATTTTCAATTGCTTTTTCTAAATTGGTTGACTATAGCTCATTTGCATCACATACAACGCATTTATTAAGGCAAATATTTCTCTTCTTTACCGATACTTGATTCGTGAGACCAGAAATGATGCTCTAATGAAGTTGGCATGTCATTTTTATTCCAGAAAAAACCCAAGCGTATTTGAATGAGGCTGCAGGAGGATGCACAAGCTGCGTTCTTTGCACAAGTTAATCAACTAAATGCATAAGGTGTGGTTTTGCAACGTGCAAGAGGCAAACTACGATAAAGACTGCAGTTTCTGATATTTAATTTATCAGACGATGAGTGATGACTTAGGTTACAACTAATCACATTTGGTGGATTAGCCCTCGGTAACTACCAGCCATGATGGTAGGCTATTTTCCGTCATTATAATAGAGGGCCTGTCTGTAGAGGATGCTTTTGTAAGCTCTGTTCTCCGTGCGATTCGCATTATCGTAAAGAAAAGTGCAGTAATATTTTTCATTTGCATTGATGCGCAATGTAATTAACGGCCCAAAAATGAACTCGTAACCTTTTTACGACGGTAAAAAGCCCAAATCGATTCCTGGTCCTAGATTGCAGCAGCTGCAACTCATGCACTCACAATTCAGCGTGCGGTAATGCAGACGCCCTAATAACTATGCGCAACAATGAACGGCCGCTGAGGATTACCACTACCATTGACTTGCGACCGACATCCATTACGCCACTGATATTCTTTGATATCTTACCACTTCTGTTAGGCCTAGGTTATTTTCATTGTAACGTGCTGATCTCAAAGTGCCTAAGGACCTCTAACCTACCATACAATCCTGCGTCCACCCAGCCACTACCCCTGATGCCCTACATTGTGACATCCGGCGTATGTACTGTCTCGCCTTCAGTATGTGCTGCAGTCACTCGTAGCAGTTAAGTGGCAGCTTTTATTAAGCCACTATTTAATGATGCATTTTTCGCACCTTTTCATATGGCTACATATTAAAGGTATCATAAATGCATTTCATGGCCTTCCTGCTACGTCTTGATCCCAGTTCATCACTTGGGTCATTGAATGTCGCAGCCTCTGTTTGATGTAGCATAAGAGATCCCTAATTCATGAATTGGTAACTGTGGTTGGTTCGGTGTTTGCTTCTTTGCATTTGTTCTTTGATTCGTTTTTTTATTAAACCCAAGTTATGCGCCCCATGCACATCAAATTCCATTGCTAAGACTGCAAATGAGTGCAAACATCAAATTGGGCAAAGGGGTAAGCACGGAAAACAGATCCTTATGTGATGTTACGCGTTAGAACTGGGCGATGCCAGTGAGATATCACTTCTGCAACTCAGAGCTATCAACGCTTGTCAATGACTCGCTGTACAACTCATACGACTTCGCACAATTGCACCAAAGATGGACTCTCAGCGGGGCCGAAATAAAATGATCTGAGGAGTGTCCAAGTGCCTAAATTTCCCTTAATGTTGATCTGCTCTTGTACGTTATCATAGTCTTGCTTTAAATACACATATTTTAATCTCAAAACATTCCCAAACTCACTAATGTACTCAAATTTAATAGATCTGAGCTTCAGTTGTGCCTGCAACTCTAGTTGATTGTGCTGTTCTTGCAATTGGTGGTGATATGTCTTATCACTTAGCTGCTAAGTAAAATTAAACAACTACTCAGTCTAATTAGATTTCGTCAACTGCATTCTATGGCATTACAAAATGCAGTCAGTTATGGCGTGAATAAACATCACTGGCTGACTGATTGCAAGTCGAGAAGACATCGCGTCAGGTGGCATTACAGCATTGTCCTGGCAATCAAACCTCCGCCTGCTTACTCACATTAGAGTATCTCTCATTGTGAGCCTAGCGATGAGTTCTAATCGAGTAACAGAACAGGATTGTGCGAGCAGACACAAAGTCGGTTAAGCGTGAACATAATTTTTGCAGAACTGAAGGGACACACTAGTGAGTATTCGATTCATCGTGGAGAAGTCTATCTTCTTCTCAAGGGATGTAAATGCAGATGCATACTTGGCCTAAACGCAAGTTTGAAGTGGGGCAGAGTGTCGAACAAGCGATTCATTATCCTATGCCCAACGTTAACTTAATGAGAAAGAGACTAGAAGGTGCATGTGGGCTTGACTGCGTTTGACTGAAATCCTAGTCTACTGGACATGAGAATGATGGCATCAGTAGAGGATTTGGATAGATTAATTCTACCACATCGATTGCCTTCTGCTCTAGAGCTGGTAATGACTCTGCTACCCTCAATGATATCAGCACATTTTCTCACTGTTAAGCAAAGGAACAGATAGTCTTCCTTCGTCTAATGTCAATGTATTGCCATAGGGCTGAAGACCGCATAGACGCAGAGCAACGACTTCGCTCACGCGTGTCGCTTGGATTAGCGTCACATGCAAGGAACCAGTAGGAAACACACTCTTAACTGATTGGCTTCCACTAAAGCACGCGCCGCTATAGTACATGGATCGGGTTGGTTTACTGGTGGCGCTGATGATAAACTTGAGCACACAAAGTGCAGAGAAGAGAAGTGGTTGGACAGTCGCATTCGAAACGGATTTTGGATTGCAAACTCACTATGCAGTGGCAGGCGTACTACAGCCCATAAATCTCTGCTTGTAATGATCTGGTCATTCTGGTACGTTACCGCATCGACTCAGTAGCAATTCGCTCAAAGATATCGTCCATGAAGGAGTTCATTTCACACATTGTCTTCCAGGAGATGCCCGCATCAGGATGGACTTCGCCCGACGCCATCAATGCAGGTAGCATAACTCATTTTTGACTTCTTCTCTTTCTCTTTCACCGTATTCTGTGCCTTCACCCTTTATGCCTTCTTCGCAGCCTTGCCTGTTACTACCTCAGGGATCATGACAACCTCTTCCCTTCAGTGGAACGCAACAGCATTACTGACAAAGTTCACGTCGCCAATGGCATAGGCGCCTGCCCATCGCAACTACCACAAATGGATTATTAATCTTCTCTTTGGCCTGATCATATAGAGAGAAGAGCATGCTAGCAGCCCGCCATAGTTTAACACCATTGCTATGATGCTACTTTTGGCATGAGCTTGGAAACACCATTTTGGCTGACCTTAGCCTGTTCGTTTGTTGTATGCGCTACTACTAGTTGCTGGTCAGTACGGTGTGCTTGCGTAAATCATGATGAAAATACGGGAAAATACCATTCGGCTGGTAGTACATTTGTAACTCATTTGCTTGTCTTTTAGGCCATTTTATCTACCTTCTAGAGAAAGCAAGCAGTCCAACTCGTATCAGAGTCACTTGAATTAGTCCGTGCTGTACGATAATGAACTTAAAAATGCAACTGTTCCGAATGCGAATTAGGTGGCTTTAGTTGGGAAATTCAAGCTCACACTTACAAATAGATGCCAATCAATGCGGCGGCTTCTAAAAATTTTATCTTTGTACGAAACCTGTGGGTGACACAGAAATAACTCTACCTGTCGATTTTTTCCGACATTGAAATATCGACAGCTGTGCTAGCCTGCCCATGAATCTGTCCTTATAAAACAAAAGTCTTATCCTTCCATAAGCAATCCTTTTTCATGCAACAATCAGTGGTACTTGTGTCTGCAAGAACTATAGATACTTCATTATTAGTGCTTATATTTAAATGCATGCAAGCCTCCAAATCTTCCTTCAGCAGTGCCTGTGTCGGGCTAGAGAGCTAGTAAGTGTTTATTCACATCCTTAGAGGCGTGGTTGTAGAATATTTAAAAAATTTACCAAAAGCGTAATGCTTATAATCATATCAGTGATTTCACCATCCACGGTAGCTCATTTTGCACCAACTTTTGGCTTATGCACAATAATCCTTTCCCTGAAGTTACGACTTGTGTCACACCTATTTATCGGCCATGATAAGTACCCTAGTAAAGTTCCAATGAAGACAGCTCGTCGCAACGTTTGAATTTGGTCTCAGGTCACAAGCATTAAATAGTCGCATTAACCGGTCACACGTGCACGTAGTGAAGCAGTTAACTTGCCTCACTGCACAAATCCATCTCACCATCTGCCAATGTACAAGATTGTCGCAACTTAGAGTAAAAATCGAATAGCACCACATGTAAGCGTTTATCCTACCAAGTCGATAATTTTATGGTCTGTGTGTTCAGTCTATTTACTTTGGGAATTACAAATAACCAGTTGTTGTCAAAAGTAAATTAATGTTGCAAAGGCTTTCTTATGGTGGGCAAAATGCGCAAAATCTCCCTTTCAAATCTCATTTTCTGATACTATATGATTAATTGTGCACCCTAATTTGAAGAGGAGGAGGGACGCGGATGACCGTGAAATTGTAACTAATGAGCGCACCCAGAATATGTTGAATCCAGTACATTATAAGCATTAAATTCAATGCAGCAATGACAACTAAAAATTGTCCCTTCAAGGCACTGCCTTGCACTTGCGGTCGGTTTGATAGTCATACAGGTGAAAGAATCAAACGCATATCGTGCTTTGAACATCGGGTTCATATCATTTAATAAAAAGGGATGCAATGTAGCCGCGTCGTTTGCTGCAAATGCAAATCCGAAACAGATGGTCGGTTTGCTGATGATTAATGCGGCTTTGTCGATTGCGCTGGCCTGCATCGTCCAAGGGGCCGGATAAATGCATTGCCATTTCTTTTAATGTGTACATGATACATTAGCGTAAAGCTGGGCATGCAGCCCATTTAATTCAATCTTGACTTAATAACCATAGATACTATGCTATTACTCGCGTTGCCCTGACAAATCTTGGATATTTTCATACTTGAAATCCCGCTTCACATTCCATTAGTTAAAGAAATTGCTGCGTTTTTAATCTACATCCACCGCGTTCCCTTCGTAAGCTTTAACGCTAACCAACACTTTAAAAATCACATTAACAGGCGCATAAACTCATTTTGAAAAGGAAAATTATTGGCATCTCTTGGTTAATAACTGCGCAACATTCCTTTACTTACTGCCCAAATAAGCCCTAATTTTCTTCAATCAGGTTTTCTTTGGCTTGCATTATCATTGACAACTTTATCACCCTCCGTTGGTGTGCGCTCTTTTATAGAGGCCACTTCGATTTCCCCCTTAAAAGTGGTCGAAATTTGAGAAAGATCTGTAGATTTTGGCATTATTTTGCGTGAATATCTACTGTATATGACGTGGTCTCATCACCTCATTGTGCGGAAAGTGCCTTGAAAATCAGCACATGACTTTCTCGACAAATGAACTTAGTCACGACAAATCAAGGTGACTGCAGTCCAAACCGCGTATTAACACAATAGTTAAGTGCTAAGTAGGCGCTACTGAATCCAACCGCCATCGCGGCGCGTGCCTTTGTGTGAGCCAACCAGCTGCAAGCAATTTTCTTACTGACTCGTTGAAAGCGATACGTAGCCATGAGGGCGCGCGTGGGAGAAGTCATTGGTCTGCGCTTCTGTGTCCTTCCCTCCCATCGAAATGTACCTGCTTTGCAGAAAGCAAAATGGTCGTAGGTTCCAATGTGTGCACATTTCTTATGCGTTGACTCTGTAGCATAAATCAGGCAACGTGATGAACTGATGCAATTGTCTTCTTGCCTGATTGCTCAAAAGCCCACCCAACACACATAATCAGGATCAAATGTCCCTTAAACAAGTCCTTTCATTGCATTGACGATGGACGTGCACAGACTCTGTCATCGCCTAGACCAAATCCACATTTTTGCATCTATTACCACATCTTACACATGGTGCAACCATGCCATGTTGCATGAATTTTGGTCAAACTTAACTGACTGTGTCTGTGTGCATGGTCCTACTCTGCTACTGCACTAGAACTTGATGAAGCCTGCATAAAGCGACGGGCACAACGTATGACACACCGATATCTGCATAAAGGAGAGGGTCAATTTTCCAGACCAGTGACCTCTTGCCATTTGACACTTCATCTTACTAGACCCGCAATCAGGGAAAGTGGTATTAAGTCACGAAGGGGATGGCTTTGTGTTATGTATGAGCATTAGAGTCAATTATTTGACTTAAGCAGGCTGCTTTCAACAACATCTCTCTTAACTAACACCTCTGCGCGTGGAGAACTTAAGGCAAGCTCAAAACACGCAACTAATCTAAGAGTTTTGTCAGAATATTTAAAACGAAACACATCAGCTAGTTTGATCAGAAGAATTAAGTAAATAATAAAAATTATCGAGCAGATAGAAAAAATAATTGAGTTGACAAATGAAGCCGTAAACAATACATGAATGTAAAACAGTGGATGAACGAAGCTACTAGAACTATGAACGAGAAGTAATGATGACCATGCAAAAAGGGCTGAAATGGTATGAAGTGGGTAAATAAGAGAGCGACAAGAGCTTACAAAAATGGGAGACATAAGACGGCGTCTAGTAATACCAGGAAATCGGTCCCCCTGCCTTAAATTCTGCTGTGATGATCTTAGCCGCGTTAAAGCTCTGTTACACATTCTCTGAGGCTACTTCTGTGACCATTGAAGCAGCTTTAATGGTGGTGACTGAGGCAGCATGCTTTGGTCAGTCTGACTCCAGCTCCTCTGGCACACAAGTGTGCGCAGTTTGCGGTGTTGCGTTAAATGACGCAAATTCCACAAATATCTCACACGACCGACCATTATGTAATGGTCGACCTCGTAAGTTGATCAGAAGGATGTCAAGGGAGAAGTTCGAGGTAAGATAGAGACCACGTTTAGCTCTCAATATTGAAAAAGGAGCTACTTTTAACCTCTGACTTCCGGCTGTGGCGAAGTGCGCTGTCTTTTACCCCAGACCATCAGTCTTAGGCCCTACTTTATGCATTGCGCGCATTCCACCCGAGCTTGTCTTCCTTTGTCTTTAAGCTAGCTCCAGGACCTTGTTTTTGTTGGCACATTTTGTCAGTATAAGCACAGTGTAATTAGAATACGATCTTTATGTTAAGTAGTGCGTATAGGAAGTAAGGTAGGTGTACTTTGTTTAATCAAGTGTAGGCCAGCATTTTATGTACTTTTTCACAAAATTGGTTAGTATTGATTAGCGTGGTCAATATTACGGAGCTTAAATAAATGAGACTCTTTATTTGCTTGTGGTATACTCGCATCCGGTAGGCGAATGCGGAGAGTAGGAGTGTCCTAGAAACCTGATAAAACATGCTGGCAGATTCGCATGGTGCATATGATGATTGAGTCATGAACAAGAAGCGTTCGAATTAATAAGGCGCTCCTTGAAAATAATTCAACAAGCAAAATAACATCTATTGTTGATCACCATGTTCAACGACGACTTGCATTTCTTTTGCTTATTGCAACTGTGTGATGTGATGTAGATTTGGTACAATATTCCGGTGCCAGCAGGTCTGCACATAACCTTTAGTGCTTGCTTCTGAGTGAGACAATCCGCCTGGTCAAGATCACCATCTTTACTCTGGGCCTTAAAAGAAAGATCATTGGTTGCGTCAACTGTTAATGAATTGCTTTGTATTTAGTGGTAAATTTTGAATCAAGGCGACTGATCCGTGCCCACTAAAAGCTTATGTAGCTGTCAATAGTGTGTGTAGGTGGCAAGATATGAGAATTTTGCAATCATGATCGATGGTTTCCATTTTATATTAGCTTCATTTTGGTGAGGTTTCTTAGCAGAATTGTCAATATAAGGGCTGCCTCTAATAAAAAAGTGAAAGTTGGCCACTTTCCGAGTAACCAGTGACGGATTTGCCAAGACTCATGCTGTATATTTCCTTGATCCAGCCTGAGCTGTACGACAGATGCCTTACCGACTGGTAAATGACTAAATTGTGCTCACCTGGCAGTAAATATTCTTCGTTTACGTAGTTATCATTAGATATAGCCTAATGTAACCTTTAGAAAACTGACTACATTAATGTCCCCTGTAAAATCCAAAGGATTCTAATGCTCAGCTTAATTAGTAAAGGTGACTTGGGCCATGCTGCATTTTACAATTTCATAATCGGCAATAACATGCCATCTTTTACAACTCTATCCTTATTCTCTAGGCTGTATCCACTCCAAGAAATTGCAACATTTTGAATTTGTACCTCAATTTTCTAACGTTTTTATAGAACCTCACCCTTGTGTGTAACAGTGATCAGGAAAAAAACAATAAAAGAAGCAACTGCTGCATTTCTGTTAAATATCAAGCGCATTCCTACTCGTAGAGCACAAAGATAAGTCTACACGCGTATGCAGTAAGTTAAGATATTCAGTGGAGAACTCTAGAAAGCAACCAAATAATTTTTGGTTATCGCATTCGAAAATATGTTCATATTTTAATAAAATACCCATTAGTTTATAAATACACGCTCAACTGTCAACAATGTGGCATTACTGTGGCATCGTCTGAAATGTCTGCACCGCCTATGCGGTATGACGTAACGCAATGCAATGCAATGCTTTCCTTATTATATTTGCCTAGCAACTTTCAATTGGATTTAAACGCTTAGACCTTCCAGTACAAAATCCTTGATGATATACAAATTCAAGATCTGTGCACTGAATTCTTTTTACTTACTGGGGAATTCGTCTAAAGCAAAAGGCAATATCTGGAAGTAACCATCACTGAAGACTTACTAATTTTGCTTACAAAAATGCGTGTGTTCGCATTCTACCAAATACATTGCGCCAAATGCCTACAAAACGGAAGATATCAAGTCATTTCAACAAGCGCTCATTGCAAAATAAGTGCGATTGCCGAAGATATGCCTATGGACATGATGCGAACCCATATGATCTGACATCGCTGCGATCAACGTGTGTCCTGCAAAACATTCTGTGCAGAAAAACCTTACTTCTGAATCCGCTGTTCTTCCGGCTGCAGCATTGTAAAATGAAGAACAAATTTAGGAGGTTGTGTGGAAGACCAAAGATACAGCCAAGGAGCAGCATACGGAGAGAAATTCAATCAAGGGCTAACAGCCGCCCACTCACAAATATGCAACACAATGAAATGCCTGAGAAGCCGAAAGAAGTTTGCAAATCGAACGAAGCACACGCAGCATACACCGTGACCCCAGACGGTTCAAAAGTTTCAAAGAAGTTATTTTGACAAATAAGAAGACATATGGCAAAATAATATATAAACTTGGTAATTTCCTTTACCCCTCTGATGCCTTTGGTAAATCGGGCATTGCAATTCCACGATTACCAAAATGCATCAAGCACACGTAAAGCAGAATGCTAGGACTGTGGTGCGTTCGAATGTATTCGATTGCTCATTGCGCATCTTTTTATTATTTAGATTAAACGAGAGTTATTATCCTAACTACATTTTAGTTATTAATAGTCTGATACAAAATCAATAGGAATACATACAAATACAAATGCAAATACTTGTGGATACCATGAGGTTTTGTGTATCAGGAAGCATCAGAGGTAGAAAGCCAGGATATCAAATCAGCAAACCGCTACCTAAATATATCGAGATGCAGTGATTTAGAAAATCGGAGAGATGGGTATCGCCAGCTTTGGACATCCTCGAAGTAGCTTCCTCTGTCCTCTTTGCATGTGCTCTCCGTCGACGAGAAGTAAGCAAATCATGTCCTCACACCACCTAGATTAGCCTTGGGTGAGCAGTGCTATGATCATCATTAATTTGTTTATTATGCTGCACTGCTCATTTTCAAAAAATTCTTCAATACGTTTGCCATATTCGCATTGCTTATATTCTTCAAATGCACAGTGATACCGAGGTGCTATGACACTTTCCTCACGGAGGTCTCCTATAAGGATTGACTGCGAGTCGGGCTTCCGTGTTTTGTTTGGCGGTAATGGTCGAGGCTTCATTTGAATGTACATGGACATGTGCGAATGTTTTTATAAAATGAGAATTTCATTGATTAAAAATAAGCTTATATTAATGAACCGTCTCGCGTCATCAAAAGTCATTTATCGGTCCTCGTAAATGAACACTCATTAGCAAATTTCACAAACCCTTTTCTATTTTACCTTCATATGTGCCTGCCAACTTACGCGCAAAAATGTTTGTGGTCTGAGATTTGTTCTTTCTTCACATAGTTTTATCTTGCTCTTTTGCTTAAATGCATAACAATGCTTCAGGAAATTAAGTGAAATTGAAAGCATAGTGCGATAAATGGTATGTTAGCCTGATGGTGGTGGATGGTGAAGTGTCCATGTGCTGAGGGTGTATAGAGGCAACACTACCACATCTTTTGGCGAAGTTAAAGAAACAAAATTAGACAAAGCTACCACCCTGAGTATGTCTTCAAAGGTATTTATGCAATCCCTCACATTCATCAAGCTCTGCGCGGTCAGTGGGAACTGATTCCGCATTTCTACAAACAAAAAAGAAATATTTATTGGCCCTGTTCATCTCCATTTCTAAGCGGGAAATGATGCCAGTGTGCCATTCATGTCATATTATTTCTTGATGGCATCGTGTTAACTCTCATCCCGTTGAGCAGAGTCCACAATTCGATTTCGGAAAGAAGTGGTGTCAGAAATAGGTGGCATAACTTGCAATTGTGTGAGTGGAAACTGAATTGGCAGATTGGGCGCGAATATCTTCTAAAACTTGTATATTTGCCCCGAGAAGGCACTTTGCTAAAAGAAAAATACTGATGGCGTGCTGAAAGGAATGATTCGGCGAGATAGAGCTTGTGGTACGGAGGTTAGTTTATTGAATGCCTTTTTTCATCGCCTGTTAATGCAAAACAATCCATTGTATCCATCATCTTTGTCCAATGCGCTAGTCTGCAGGCCTTTTAACCGCCTCACTGACATCGTACTAAAACTTATATCCAGGTTTTGGCATTTTGGCATTTGTATGACTAGTTTGTTGCCTTATTAATATAAAACCCATCTTCCTCCAACACTCCATCACCCACAAGCCCAATTCCATACCAACTCCGCTATATATAATCGCTTTTCCCTTCCTTCAACTCCTCTACCTATTTCCTTTTCCAAATGGAAATGGATGGCCCATATGGTGGTGGCAGAAGGTTTCACGCCAGGTTGAGGCGATTCGTCACCCGCACCGCCAATAATTCATGTTGCCTGTGCAGACGGCGGAATTACCAAGTGACTGCTGTGCGACTCCTAATGGAAAGTCATATGCAGTTGCGTGAGAACAACTGCCAAGAAGCAACCATCACTGAGAATAATTTTATTTTAAAACTTATCAGTTCAGCATGGTAGAAGAAGCGCAAAGTAACTCTTTTCTTTGTTTTCTCGGCGCTTTTTAATGCGTCTACTAAGATATAAATAAAGCCGAAACTGATGAAGAGAATTAGTATGGTTCATAGCTTTTGTCAATGTTAGGACAAGCCAGATGCAGAATTGTCTGTTTAAAGAGAAGAATAGCAGGCTCTATGCAGCTAGCCTTTTTAATGTGCCATTTGTGCAATCACCGAAGCTTGTGGCATGGATGATCGATAAGAGAAACTTAAGTTTTTTTCGAATAGAATAACAAGACAACGACATGCGAAAGAGAGAACATGGCCAAATGGGCAAAAGCAGAATGAGAAAAGAGAACGCTTTCTATGATGTTGGTGTGCCACTCGCAGATATTGCGCCCTGACGGAAAACACGATGCACAAAAGCCATCAAAAGGGCTTCAGCACCTCAGCTTACATATAGCTGACACACTTTGACGAATAATCACATGACTGCTGCTCGATCCGATGAGCTCGTCGCAGAACCCTCAGGATGTTTTAATGGCATCAAAATGTGGGAAAAATGGCATGGTCTTTGTGCTCTTCATGCCCTATACCCGGGTTTATTTGTCAAAGGCAATTTCTCTCAAAATCAACAGCAGTCTAGAATCACAATGTGTGCTGTTTGTGTTTCACCCTATTCGCAAACTTGATTTCGTTTCTCGATCATACTACTTTCGATCGAATACAGCCATGGCTTTGGCATCTCGCGCAAAATTCTAAATTTATGCCTTTATTTGCCACGCTGCGATTGAAAGAAACGCGAACACAGAAATGCACCTATACTGCACAGAATGCTTTGCAGAATACTTTACTGCAGGCATTGCTTCATCCACTTGGCATAGCTTACAACCACTGTCATATTTATTGGTTTATTCTTCCCTTTCTTTGCAGACCCTTGGTGCAAACTGTTTGAATAAAATGAGCTTTCATGCTGTTGCGCTAGCAATACATGCGAATTTATAGCAGGCTTCGCACTAACTCTATATTTTTTCATCTTGTTCGGCATTCGTTATTTGATGGCTGATAGTTTATTTCTCAAAGGAAATCACGTGAGCAC
>JADWOT020001387.1:0-24855 GCA_036345935.2 Taenia hydatigena
ATTCCTCTAGGTGGCTTTGATTATTAGTGTATATTCATTTGCAATTCTGGGGCTAATTTTAAATCAAATGCCGCTGCTTGAAAAGCTAATGCTAATGTTTCATCAATCAGGAGGCGAAATTGACAAAATGAATTGCGAAGTGGTACCACACGACTTCATATACGCTTCGCTTATTAATTTAATATCGAATGTATCGATGCAGATCCATAATGTCCGGTGGCAGATGTAACTCTAGCAGTTGCTGTGGCAGTAACCTTAGAGAGGCTAGCCCAAACAGACTGTTGGGTTTGACGGCTGCATGCTCATTTTTGTACTGAATTTCTAGGTTAGGTTAACAGACGCAATTGAGTGCAAATGCTACCTGCACTAGGGTGCAGTGTGCCTGTTTCGCACCTTTTTGTCTAAATGGTTCTACAATCTCTGCACTGTATAATTAGGATGCTTCTTTTTATTGTAAACCCATGTAATATTCTATGCAGAATCCATGATTGGACGTCAAAACTTTATCCTGACCAGCAGGTTGGATCGCACGTCTGCTGGATTTCAATACAAGGGAAGCAATAGCAGTATCAAAATCTAAAACAAATAAAGGACTGTTTTCTTCACTACCCATATAAATGCTGCAAAACTTCTTGCTACCTGATGCCTAGATGAATGCAACTCTGCTCGCACACATGCGATGCAGTATTTCTACAGTCAGTTAGAGAAATGCAAGCTTCTCACTCAACCTTATGATTCGTGATTCCTACATGACACAGAAATTGCAGTTACTACTGTCATATCAAGTATATCTCGCCTTTTCTTGCTCGTTAACTTCTCCTCTTCTTTTTTACACGACGCTGGTCGTGCAAGCTGGTGCAACAATCAGTGCGTCTCAAATGGCCTGATGGTCGAGACGTTACATTGGTGGGAAATATAATCTTACCAACTTTTCATGCTCTGCCGTGAGAAGCCAACGAACCCTCCACTCGGCGCTCAATAAGGTCACTGCACCCGTATTGGTGATGGTGGTGGTGTAGGAGCCTTGAAAGTCCCCATCTGCCATGATTCCTTCCATGCGGCTTCTTTGCGCTGCCAACAATAAGGCAAACGTCAAACACCTCATTTGTCTCCTCCTTCACCTTTTACCTTATTTTCTCACTCTCATCCTTTTCTGTACAGCTCCTTGCGCCATTTACTTCTCCTTCTTTCCCCTCACATTCATCTGCGGTTTCGGCTATTTCAGAGTTCCAGTCAGTGGTGGCAAATTCTTTCATTTTTTAACCGTAGCAATGAAGACGAAATCAAAAAAGGCTATGAATCTATGAAATTTTGCAACACGCGCCTTTAATAAGTCCTCTTCTTTTACATGATCATTTGCCTGAACTGCCCTGTGACAGGTTCCACGTTGGCAACCATGCAGCCATTGATGCTAACCATGTAAACGGGGTGCCTTTACCTTTCATCAGAACAGATTTGTTTGTTACTGTCCAGACCACACAGGAGTGGCGCAATTGGATTCTAAGGAGTAATTCAAGTAAAATGTTAGGTAGGCAAGCAAAAAGAGAGCCAGGAGGTGGGGTAAGCCTGTCACCATCTTAATCGTTAGTGCGATGACGTGGCTTAATTTACTTCGTTAATCAACTGCTTCACCAGCTAAAAGTCAGCTGCGGTCACTATCATTTTTACATTCAACAACATTGCGCTACCATCCTACATCTGCCCGTTAAAAATAATGCGAACATTTCGAGAACACATCCAGCGATAGCAGATGTCTGCTGTAAGAGACGTATGTATATTGCATTACGCTTTGTGACTTCATTTGCACATCTAAGTGCTAGCAGCATTAAAACATCTTACATACCATAGCTAATAGCTGCCGCATTTCTGCAAAGACCGTTATGCCTGCTAAATGGTTGTTTCATAGGTATTTATGAAGAAGGTGAATTCAAAAGCGCATTGAAACGACAACTTAAGTTATTTTAGGGAGAAAGGAATGCCAGTAGAAGTAATCGAAGGTGTTGTGCAATGAGATTTGGCTGGTAAATAAGACCAATGGCAATATGATGAGAAATTGGGTGCCGAACAACTGCTACTGTGCATCATTTCAGTAGCTTCAGCGTTCCACCTCAAACCGCAGTGGCAAGAAACTGTCAGCTCTAAAAGCAGGTTTCACGTTACAGGTGTGAAAGAATAGCATCTATAATCATGCGGCATAGCATCTTCTATCCGTCTATCTCATGCTATAGAAAGGCCAGGCCAAGGTAAAGACTGATGCATTTTTTCGCGTTTTCGTTCCTTACATGATTTATTTTCTGTCTATCGAACGAACACCTTAGTAATCGACTTAATTTATGAAACTTAGCATAAGAGCACATGAGAGATTTCTGTTCTTAAAACAGCTACTTTTAGAAGGTAGAGTGCCTTTCTTTCACGCTGTTAATTTATGCTGAACATGACTCAATAGCTCTGTCGCTCTCATTGTGCTTCGCGAAATTGACAAAGCATCGGCGTGCAACTTGTGTCATTTCTGAGTGGTAGATTTTCCCAAGCATGCACCTACAATGCCGAAATGTTAGACTTTAGACGTTGGCGAACGAGTAGCTGAATTTGGATAGATTATCTCTTAAGAAATTTGCATTCACTTTGCTTTGCTTTAACAATAATAGGTTGCGATTGAAAAATCCTCTGCGCTTATTGCGAAGGAGAAGCTTAGTCTGACCACCTCCTGATGACATGCAGCGCTCACATCTGACTTGCCTCTGCCGGAAGCGGAATGTGATGGATACTTGTAGAGTGCATCAAGGATCCCTGTTCTGGCCAGCACTCTTCATAAGCTGAACATGTCAGAGAACACAATGTCTCGGCCTCCAGAGGACCTGTGAAGTCTAGAGAATCTTGGAGGACTGCTTGTAATGAGTGATCAAAGTGCTGTAAAGTCAATTACTAACCATGAATAGATGTGTTACTAGGTGACAGATTGTATGCAGATGCCCTTAAATGCCCTACTCTAACCCTCAAAATTGAAAGCGCGTATATTTAGGCGTGGAGACATGAGCCAACACCCGCTTCGACCAATATGCAAATACCTCTGTGCAGGGATAGAGGTTAATAATGTTTACTTTGCAGAAGGGATGCTGTGAACTTACTTGTTAGCATTTACAAAAGGAATAATATCCTTGTTTAATTAAGGCAGATACGACATACTTATTCGTCCACGCAACTTACAACACCAGTCCCGTGTTGTCAGCAGAGCCTACATTAAGAGAGCAATGTAATAAGACCGCACGACCTTGATTGCCGCCGATCCCTTGATCTCCTATTCATGACTGCCTAGCCGTCAGTTAACAAAGCGCATTTATCCTGGAAGTTAATTCTGTGCCACTTTTATAACCTGTCCACGACTTCCACTGGAAATTCATGCACTTCTGAGCATTGACACGGCCGATCCTACGCAGTGTGCGAGTAATTCGAGTTGGTCAGCCTTGCAAATCAAATTCATTCGTATTTTGAGAGAATTCATGAGGTACGATCGCTATGGCATTGCGGTTGCTCACTGGTGCTTTACATTCAAAAGAACTCTGTGTTTTTGATCAGAATATCAGATTTCATGCCTTGCGACCCCTAAACTTATGTAATACTCCATATTAATGTGCCGGAAAAGTCAACCTTAAATGCAAAAGGAAAGGTCTGTGCCTGCACCGACTAAGAACATCAAGGAAATAAGGTAGATAGGCATTGAATAAATGTATCAATCAAAGTGCACTTCATAGTGCTTATTTACTGAAACAATGGTGATTATATTTAGGTTCTTTGCATATACGACTTTCTTTTTTACCATTTTTACACAATATTCACTCCTGAGTTCGCATAATAAACCCGCGCTGCAAACACAGCCAAGTTGCATTGCAAACGGTAAAATGATTGAAAAGAGGACGAAAACAACCTGTTAAACAGCTGCTGCAAGATTAAACAAGTGCATGCTAATTTACCTTGACAATCTTGTGATTGGGCGAGCAATTCACGGTAAGAGGGGTAGCCTAACTATCTAGCGTTAGACTTAGCATTTGTTGATCGCAAACAATAAATACCAAATAAGGAATTGAAAACAGATTTACTGCTATTAGAAGCTACGATACTTTTATAAACGAGCAGTTGTCGTACACTCTCCTCCATGGAAACTGCGGGTGCTACAGCGTGCAGCTCATATATGAGTCACCAGCGCTGGTGCTGGACCAAGTCAAAATAGCTTTGAGTGCATTCATTTATCGAGTCAGCGGAAAACTTATTTATGTCTCTAAAGGCAAGAAGATGTGCACCGAGTAACTCTTCGTCCCATATTTTCCTTACTTTGAAAATTGATAGCTTATCAATTTAAGGCATTGTTTCTTTCGGCAATGAGTAAAGTGTTATTGTTAATAATAACGTGCGTTTTGCTGTTGAGGAATCAGACTCCATCCATAGAATATGAGTGCAAAATCAAGCAATTAGTTTTATTGATTTAAACACTCGATTGTATACCTATTAGTTCAACAATTATTACTTACTTTCAATGCAGTTTACACCATTGCGCATTTAGGTATAGTGCGCGATATGGGGACTACTGCCACGGCCATGCCACTGAGTAGCAAATCTGGCTCAGTTCATTTGGCTCCTGGTGTTGGATGGCTTCTTTTGCAAGTTTACATAAATTTTTTTAGGCCTCAGTCTGTTTGCCGATTACTCTGCACAATGTCTATTGAGCAGCAATTCAATAACATCATTGCTTCACTTCACATTATGTAAAGGCAGGTTGCGCTAGGACGATAGAGGAGAATCGTAATGATAAATGCTCTTCTAACTAGACAGGAAAAGAAATTTCGCACACCTTGCGTAGATTAAAGGACAAGCATGTATGGAAATCCAATTCGGTGTAAGCTGCGTGAGGATTCTTGATGTCCAACCAGTCACCCGAAATTTAAGCAAGATTTATTTTAAATGAAAAGGTTTACTGCTTCTTACCGCACATACGTTGCCTCACTTATAAATGAATGTGTCACATATCTACGGACCGAAGAGCCCGTACAATGTTAGAATCATCTTTTTTTTGGGATCGAGCAAACAATTGAATGGCAATTCAAAGAAGTATTTATTTCAAGTAATTAGGGCTTCCGATAAAAGCAGTGTTGCTCTTGAGGTAGCCTCAACTGCTACCTTCGTCAGTAGGATTTTAGTCAAAAGTAGAAGAATCACAATATTTGATGTTTTAGCAAAGCTAGGAATGTGATTTAATTTTTAGCGCTATTGCTATAATTGTGGTTCTTATTCACATAATTCGCACACTGATATTTCTAGCCTTAAGCAACATATCATCAAGAAATTGACATCTAGATTTTATTGAAGCTCTATACTGCGTAGCGATTGGTTTTTTACTTGGCTAGTTCAATGGCCGAAATAAGGGAAAACAAATGAGAACACTGACGCTGCATGCAAATGCAAAAGGGTGCGATGTGATTATTGAGCCCTTCCTTGTTATTGCCTTGCTTTCGATGCTTTTACAAAATAATAATGAATTTTTATCCAAATGTCTGGGTTATTATCATTACGATCGTACGTGACCAATCGCTGACATTTAAAACAGGCCACCTTACACGTGTTCCTCATCGGACTGTCAAAAACGGTGTTAATTACATTGTCTCTTATGCTTACCATAACTTCATTGTAATGACGACGGCTGGAGCGTGCCACCGGGAAGGGAAGATAGACAACTAATTTAATTTTGGCACGTGGATGTGGCGAGGACAGTTTGGGCCTCACCATGTAAGATTATCTGGGTTCGTTCCATTTAAAGTAGGCAGACAAATAGACAGTGTCTTAACATATTAAAATATCTTTTATTCATTTAGTTAATGACTCAGAAGTTAAGTGCATTCAATTTACACGGTCTCAAATATTTGTACACGCCAGACACCTGAAGGAAATTTAAATTAGACCTCTGATGTATATTACTTGCGGCACGGCTTTTAAGATATTAGATTAGTACGGTGAGGAAAACAAGCATTGTCCATCTAATGAGAAACGTTTGCTTCTCTGCCCTCTCAAATTACCTGCAGATATACGCGGTCGCCTATACGTGCTAACTCAGTTTAGAGCGTGCACACGTATTCACACACCTTGGTTACCGCTGTTGCACACACTCATTCCCTTAGCATTCAATAAAAATTATTTTGCACTGCATTTAGTGACAGAAAGAAAGTGCACAAAGCTCACCCATACACGCTGGGTATGCTAGGATTTTGAAAGGTCTCAACAATAATTTTGATCAAAATCGCAATAAAAGTCGAGTCATGGCTGTCACTGATACCGCAAAATTGACATTCTATGTATTAATAATTCTTCCTCTTGAATTTGTTGCAAATTTAACAAGGACACGCAGTCACAAGAAGTGGTAGATTAAAGTAAAATGCTCTAGCCTGATGTAAGCATGTCACTTGCATAGCTTCCGTCCATTCAGGCTAAAGCTGCTCTCACGGCATTGACAAAATCCCGACTATTATAACTAACCAAGAACTGGAAACCTAGAGTCGTGGTGAGTTCTTAAATAAGGCCCGAGAGAAGAGTAGTTGAGCATCATGGGCTCATTGACAGCAAGGGATCTGTGGATTGGATGTGAGTGATTAAGAAATTGCCCATATTCATTGATGGTTATCTGACCTGGCACAGAAAACTCTCGTTCGGTAGAGGGGGATCAACCTGCTATTACTCTCTCGGTGCACAAAACTTTTATCTAAGGAAGTAGAATGGGAGTGTGGCCTCAAGATCGTGACAACGCTTTTCGTTATACAGTTTTTCCTTCAAATATTCTGCTAATTTTACAGCTGTATCTGCATTATATGGATTATTTTACTGCGACTTTATCCATCCTGTGTATTCTACCTCCATTTTCCCGATTTATCGGAACACCTCTCACGCGAAATTTACCAGCCAGGTCAAAGTGACCAGCATTTAATACGCGGAATTCACTTTTAATGAGTGTTTTAGTGCATGAGGTATACGCCCTACGAGAAATCCAGAAGACTGACTTATTTAATATTGTACTTTATTTATCAGCAAAATGTAGAAATTATAGGGCATAAGAAGCAAATCACTCCCAGTGTGCGTTTGGAAAGCAACTGTTTGCGTTTGCTATGGTTTCATAGGCACAATTTGAAGCGAATTCTGCGGGACTCCCTTCGACCATATTTTGTGTGCTAACAGTAATTTTTCCCCAGTAAGTTTTGTCGTGCATTGCTCAAAACCGCGATTCTATTCAACAGATTTGACAGACTCATGCTTGGCACAAGTACTCATATAATAATCATCGGTCCTACTCCATTCCTTGGCACTGTGCACTTTGACGTATCGCCACCGCAGATAACAAAAGGGAGTAGCAGCTGGTGACAGTTTCTAAACTGTACCAGCTGTGAGCATGAAATTTAAAGAATGCAGCGTTGTCATGGGCCGTTGCTTGGTTTTTCGCCATCGAAACGGACGACGTATACGGCGTGTGAACGTGTCACACCCACCTGCGTGATGTCCTTTAAAGAACCACCTTTCCCTTTGCATTTAGTTACTGCTTATTGTCGAAGTATAATACTGCTTAGACAACCAAGTTCGTGCTTTGAATAGGGCTTTAAGAGCACAAATCCAGATTCAAGATGGATATGACACTTGCAGATAGTCAAGTAGTACAGACCGCCCGAAGACTGTCTTTGAGACTCGTCGCGACATTTTAAAACTTACATGTTTTGAGTGAGATGAAGTTATAACTATTAATGGAAACCCACAATATTTTACTATTTGCTATCATGAAACCATGTGGACTGGCTTTTTCTTATGCTAACTATTTTAACTTTGGGTTCATCTGAATCGTGTTTTTAATTATATAAAGGGATTCTAATAAGACCACTTTGATCTTACATTTTCTTCACAATAATCATTGATGCTTAGCAGAAATTTAAACGCTACACTTTTAAATCTGTGTTTTAAATAAAACACTTGGCAGCGTAAATTATTAACAAATTCGAATCACGTATTTCGCTGGGCAACTTCGGAAAAAACCCATTTTACCGCATCGAAGCCATTGTCTGTGTTTTCAAAAAAACAGTGCCACTGGACACAGATAGCAGAAAAGTATTAATTAAAAAAATTGTTGATTTCTATAACTGATTGTGCTCAAGGCCTGTGAAACACTGATTTATGTTTAGGTGGGAAAATATCATTAAATGCACGTGGCTGAATTTATTTAATCAAAAGTTTATGTTAGCAATATTAACAATGGCAACTGCTTTCTTTTAAACCACCTTCTGAACCGCACATGAGACTTTTATGCTTGATTAGATAAGTCATTTCATAAAGCATTACGCAATATAATTTCTAAATTTTAACAAAAAACTTAGTTGGTACAGATGCGATGGGTCAGGACCTGGTATGTCCTGTTGTCAGTCGGTACTAATTGTGTGTTGCAGGTAAGAGGCAAGAGGACAATTTGAACCTAGTTGTGGACGAGCAAGATGGTTCATCGGACATAAAGACATCCTCTTCCCAACTGCTACGGCTTTGCTATTAAATAGCATCTGTCCAATTATAATAGTGTTTAAATTACTGCTCGCAAGTGTGATTACTTACCCACCATTTATTACGTAGCCCAAACTAAGATTGCTAAACTTTTTTGTGTGTGGTGATCTGCGTCGGTTTTGTCAGGCTCTAAATAACTAGAGCGGAGCAACATCATCATACCCTGCAACTCGATGGGTATGAGGTTGCATATTAAAACGCCCACTAACCCTTGCATCGTCTAAATGAGCACGTGTGGCACAAGCCTTCTAAATGCGATGCGAAGAGTGCCTTCACCTGGATTCCCCTAAAAGAAGGAAAGAATTAGGGTACAAAGTAACCAAGGAAGGCCTAGAGCATTCAAGAGGATTGGCAGCGAATAGTATGAAATGATAACAATCGCAAAAATTTAAGAATTTTTAGGGGCAGAACCTTCAGAACATTAAAGCCTGTAAAATAAATAAAGTTATTTTAAAGACCATATCTGTGCTACAAATAATCGGCCAATGATGTGGATGGATCAGTCATCCTGTAATCAAATCTAGTTACTCGAAGGACGTTGTTCTGACGTGATTCAGAGGTAATAGTTACTTGACTGCTCAGAGCACCATGATATGAGTAATATTTAATAATAATAATAATATTTGTCCCTAAAAAGAGTAAGATCGCATCGGGATTTTATTCTACCTTCGCGATTTGGCCAGCATGCGTGTTGACATCACCGGGTGAAGCCTTTATCCTTCCTTCCAACTTTTGAGGGAGGTACCGGTTTAGTCATGCGAGAGGATCGCTTCTTGTCTGAGTTACAAGAAGAGTAACAGCTGTTATCGACTTCATAAATAACTTATGTAAAATGCGACATAACAGAACCACATTAATGTGAAATAAATAAGTCGATAAAAAATGCTTGGAATAGGTCCTTCTGCTTTAATGACAAAGGAATTATCCTACAAGTTTGCGTCAACTTGACGGTGAACACGATTGACTGAATTCGCATCGTGAAAAGTGAGGGAAAAAAGGTAATACGCGGCTGCTTTACTAATCAATGTGCATTGCAAGAACAAGAACAGTTATTCTCAAAAATAGAAGAATGCAACCACATTACAGAAACTGGTACGTCGAACAACAAATACTGTGATAAGAGGTTGGCGAATTTCGAAAGGTTCTTTTCTTTCCATTTATTTACCTAAGCTATTCTGGGCGTCTGTAAATGCGTTATTACCAGTTCCTTTATTCACTTTTGTTTTGTTTTCTCTTTGGCACACTTTCGACACTTACTCCCATTCCACGTCTAATGTATCCGTCCTGCTATCACCTTCTCTTCTGCATTCTTAATAATTACCACAACGAAATGGTGTGATAAGTGCTCGCACACAAATGACCTTTGCTTTCGTGGTGATTGTTAAGTATAGCCTTAATGTAGGCATTTGCAAAAATTGCTCTACTTTTTGTCATAGGTTCCCCTAAATATTCACGTTACGTTCAAGCGAAAAATGAAGACGTGCTTGTGTCATGCTTTGGTCGAAGAATTAATTCAGCCTCTACCATAACAATGTTTTTAGCATACCATCTTTGTTCCAAAAAGCTTCTTGTTTTAACAGATCCCTCTTTGTTCTCTGCGCTAGATCATCCCAATACGCTATATATGTTGGTATTTTTACCTCGATTATATAACATTTAGCTGAAAACCTATCCTCTCGTATAACACAGTCGGGACGATAGTGACGGCAACAAAGTCGAGGTTTTCGCCATTTATTGAGCGCAAGTCTACGGGCAGAGCTTATAGCCGAGTGTCAAGGTAGCCTGCTTGATCGCACTGAAACACACAAAAACGAGTGCGCAATTTGTCATGCTCGCATTGTCGATGTGCAGTAGATTGAAAATTGGCGGCTACTATAACTACTTTCGACTCTTGGTCACTTAGTGCTACCTTGTCACTGTCCAATACTGCCTAAGCTACTGATGGGATTTGACATTATGCAATCCTGTTTTTGCCTTGTAGTGTTAATCAGGCAACGCTTAACTAAATTCACACTGGCGGATCTGCTTTCAAGTAACACTCCCCACACAAGTAAACACACGTGATCTTTCCTACAAGCTTCTGGGGGATGCAGAAAGAGCTTTCATACTCCATATTTTACCATAGCCATATCTTTAGACACATGATTTAAAGGGGTTTCACATTCAAAAGTAGGTTCATCTGCATTTCTCATTCTTTGGCTGTTAATGTTACACCCAATTTCGCTTTGTCGTGGATGCCATGCTGTTTGTGGAAGTGGAAAAACTGGCCAACTAGTGAGTTAGGCCATGTTGCGTTAGATAATCGAAGTCACACTTCGTGCATTTAATACACTCCAATTTGGCCACTTCGCAATTCTTGGCCAACTACGTTAAACTGCAGTTAGAGCTGCGAACGGACCACTGTTGAGCAGAAACATTCGGGCACTCTTCTCAGAAAACTCGACCCATGCGATCGAACCTCTTCGTATCTTAATGGCCGACGATTGAACGTCTATATCTGGAGGAAATGTTAATGGGCGTTCGGTTTATCTCTATTTCGCTTAGAACCGTAAACCATCCGTGACAAATGAGCTGCAAAGAATGATTAGGGTTTCTCCATGCTTGAAAGCATATGCACACTGCTAGTGGCATCGTTACCAGTCTGAACATGAACAGCACTTTGCTTTGATGACCTGACTTAGTACTTCAGGACACCTCTAAGGTCATTCCATTTCACCTACTTACCCTCACGTAAATAAAGACAGTTTCATAGCGAGCCATAATGTTAGCCTTTGACATGGTAACCTATTTGTCTAATTATTTCTGCTCTCGAGAGTCACATATCGAAATTCGCTATACGGTACGCGGGATTTCAAGTGCCAATTCGCTAAAATTCAAATTCTTGATTTGTGTCAGGCACAAATTAATCGTAGGCTTCCAATGTCCAGAGAACGGAGATCGATAAGGAATGCACACTAACGACAAGAGGACAAGACAAGAAGGGTTCAAAGGGCGAGGGTGGTAAATGCATTTCAGGGACGTAGGGGCTAAAAGGGGTTCAGTTCGAAGGTCAAAAGCTTTGACTTGGTAACTTCAAGGAGAGTCCAGTACTAGTGCAACACGTATTTCCGCACCACTTTGCGCCGGAAGGAAAAGGTGTGGATGGCGAATAAGCCATTTGGCATTCCTTCTTAACCCCTTCTGCTCAGCACAGGAATTCACTTCAGCCTCTCCACTCAAATAGGCCTCCAAAGAGGTAAGCCAATTCTGAAGGCCTGGAGGAATGTCTACCTACTTTTTCAGCTTTGCTGACAGACTCAACACATATGCAGTTTTTAAATCGAGAGGGGTTTGCAAATGGGTCGAACTCATTGGTGGTTCCAATAAAACTAGGGGTCCGAATCTAAATCAAATGGATTGGTTGTTAAGTCATCATGTATGGAATATGTCAAGTACATGAGTCGCATAAACACAGCCGGTCCCAAACCGCAAAAGCCGCATAACCAATAAAGCGTTGAATGACCTCATACGACTAAGAAAATAATCGCAAACAATAAACCAACTTATGTGACCCGATAACAGTTTAGCCAGCATAAATCAAAACATAACTCGTCAAATAAAAGGATAAGAAGGATAGTAGTGTTACCATGTCAGATTGGGTCGATTTTAGTCCGGCTTAATACGTTTATAAATTACAACAAAATACACAAAGCAGAGATAACAAGAAGGTCCGAAGGGATAGAAACTTAAATTTGGCATAGGATGAATGAATATGAAATGAATCTAATTGGGTCAGCCAAAAGTTAGATATGATGGCTGGGCAGACAAAGGAGCGATAAAAGCAGACGCGGATGGAAGGGCAAAGGACGGTGGACTGTACCTGAAACCTGGCTACTCTTGCTAAAGCTCTTCGGCCGTGCTGTTTGAACTTTTTCATCGAGACAAATGTGAAAATTTGTCAACTATTTTAACATGTTAAATCCTCATACACAGCAAGGAAACCATTCCCATCTCAAGCTTTGACTACTCAATAATCAGTTTATCGATGCACAAATAGCATTTTGTCATGCTTTGCCATCACCCATGATAGCCTCTTTTACCTCATCTATCTGTCGTCTACTTCAGACGTACTTTTAAAAATTTATTCGCACCTCGAAATTGCACTTCCATTTGCTTGCTTACTCATTTATCAACATTGAACACGCCAGTTGTCCTCTTGGGTGTTTGCTAACTGCTATCAATGTTGAACGTCGCTAGGTGTGACATAACTCTCATGCTGTTATTGGGCAAGGCCTTTCGCTTATTGTAATCAATTGAAGGGCTTCGTTCGGCTTATCAACCCTACTGCTTTTCGCGCACTTTGGTTTGCTGTTATTGCATTTTAAACGCTTTGCCCTCAACTCACAACAATTACACTACCAAGGTGGAATCCAAAAATTAGGTTGTTTAGGGGAAAACTGGCTGTGGTGCATGCAATTTCAGCTGTTGACCCTTTGGATTTATGTCAATTGAACGATATGCCTGGGTGAAACAGATGGGCTCTGATTTAACAGAGAACTAGAAATTGATAGAAAATGCACATTTGAAGTAACGGCTGGCGTGTTGCCGTTAAGAGATGAAGAAGAGCTAGAGAAGCCAGGGACAAATTTCAGTCAGGCATGCGCAAGTAGTCTTCACCACTCCATAGTAGCTTAAATTGCGATTGGCTCCATAATTTGAAGTAGAGCAATTCACGCAGGCATCAGAAGGCTAAAAATTGTAAGAACAAGACCAACCAGGAAAAGGAAAACAAGGTAGCAATAAAGAAAGATCATATTTCCCCTTTTGCAGTAGGGCCATCACTTAGGACTTGCGCCTGTGGAGTTAGCGCTCACAATTCATTTAAATAGTCCAATGTAACCGCTGACTAGCATAAGGCTGTATCAGGCTTAGATCATGCCGATATGCGTGTGATTTAAAGGGAACGGCAAATCACATGGCTAGACCCAGCAAATTGTCATGTGTTCTACACTTCTAAAACCATGCGACACCTTCTCAAAGGCCGACAGCCTCACATTTGGGGAGCGAAATCGGGTTTGTTTTAATTCGGTTAGGTTTTTCAGCCCCACTACAAGTTTTATTTTAGCAAGGTTGTTCAGGTGGGACAAAAGCGGAGATGGCTATTGGAGCTTCCTCGTCTGCGTTGCTGAAGATTAGAGGCATGGATGAAAGGTCTTTCTTGCCCTATTGTTAATGACTTACAAGTCCTATTGGCGAAGGTTGGAGATCTGGTCATGCCTTAAGTTTTGGCATCAATGTACACAAATAGGATATGTTTCGACGAAAGCCTAAGTTAGGTTGATGAATTTGTTGCTTCATAAGTTAGAAGCACAACATGCTTTAACATTTGTTAAGCCGCCCGCCTGTGAGGGTTTGGGGGGTCTCTACTCTGAGCTACTTTAGCGTGCATTACTGGGTGGGTGTCACACTCGACGGCAGTCAGAGAAACATGTGACCTCTAGAGTTATCCGATTAAAAATTTAAATGTGGAAGCTAAGATTAGTAATTATAAATAAAACCAAAGAATCGCATTTGATACAAGGCAGGACAAGCATTCTAACAATTCGCTACTAGTTCAGCAATCCTTCAGCAGCTAGAAAGTCCGACCTACAGCTGTGGACTTACTAAAGTGGGTTCCTCAGATTAGGCAAAATACGCAGCATAAAGCAAACCCACAATTCTGCAAAGAATACCTTTCTGGTTGACAAATCAATGCACTTAATAAATTGAGGTCTTTTTTTTACAGAAATGCGCCGTTTTGTATACACCTGCTGTTATCAGCGCTTATGAACTGCATGGGTAACAAAAAAGTGTCAAACTTTAAGTCAAGCATGTAACCTCAAAATTTCGAGCAATAGGTGTGGAGGCTGATGTAAGACTAAAGAAAGCAACCTCTTTACATTTACAAAGACCCACCGATATGACAATTAAACATAATGGCTAGCACACGCACTGCCATCATCAGAAACTGCCATTTTTACCTGCACATGTCAATCTTTGCTAGTTAACAGAAAATGAAAGTTATCAAGGATATTTTAAATCATAAATAAGGAGAGAGTAAAGCCTAAATCACTGTGAGATATAACTGGGATTCTTTAGTAAATGCCAAAAGTGGACCCGGAACTCTTATTTAGAAGCAAGTCAAAGAGCGCTGCGAAGCATGAAATAAGGGCTTACAATCGCTCATTCCTGTGAGAGTGCATATGGGAGGGTCTCTTTACCACTAAGATAGGAAATCTCAACTTACACATGTAAAATGACCACACCATCAACGTTATTAAGGATTGATGTCACTAAGCCCAACACTGACAAGCAAACAATTCTTCACGTAAGACCATGCTTCGTTGAAGAATCAAAGCCTGAGAAGTGCGGCGACTAGCATACAGTGGTCACACAACAGGTGCTCTTGCCAACAGCTTCGTGCGTTCGCTGTGGGATTCAAGTGGTATCACTGGCAAAGCTGGGTCTCGCCTTTTCGTAATGGATGGGTTTTAGAAAGTGGAAGCAAGAATGTACCGAGATTTTGGGTTTTGCATGCAGCTTTAAGCAAAAGTCATTTGATTTATATCCCCCATATATTCATCCCTCTCTCTATCCATTCATGATGTTTATGTCTCCTCCATCAATCGCCACCTTGGCAAGGCAACCGAGACGCAACAGCCGCACAAAAGATGCACTTATCAATTCAAGGATCGACTGTCGAGGATAGGTCGGCATTGAGGAGTGAGTTTAAAGATATCTAAGCCATAAAATCACACGCCACTCGCCCACTACTCCCTTCAGCGGTTAATTATTTACAATCAAAATAATTAACGAATTAAAAAGCAAAGGTGATTCTATCTCGATGAGAGGGCCAAAAAGGGTTTGATTTTGAAGGCCCCGAGTCTCATTTGCGTAGCACATACGGAATCAGGGCCGGAAAGCGCAAAAGACTTTTTATTGTGGTACTACCAGAATGCAGAAAAGAGAACTAAATTTGCATGAACCGCCACAGTAAGTAACTTGTTATATCGATTGCGGGCCTCAATCTGGACATCATAGTGATTGAACAAGGTGCTGAAGTAATAAGATAAAAACTGACTGGGAATCGATCGTTTCGGGCGTAAGTTTTGGAAGAACCTGACATAACATTATTAGTTGCAATTAATTTCAATGCATTGTGCGTTCCTCTGTCTTGCCCTAAGTCATCCAAATCAAAAAATATCACGTGTGGTCTTCCTTTCCAAACATTGGCTTATTCACACATGTGCCGCACAAATGAGCTGGACAAAGTCCTACTTATCAAAAATAGATGCATGTTGAGGAGCGCTCTAGCATTAAGAAAAAAAGGGACATGTCTGCTCAGCCGTATTAATGCAAACTGTCTGCGATATGATGTTACGGAAAGTTTAAACACTCTCTTCATCCTTGCGGGAGGGGTAAACTTAGCAAACACACGCATTTGCGAAAACGATAGGCAAGTTCTGATTAGAGTAAAGCACAAGAATGTATCCTACCAATGGCCACTGCAAACTCTCCATGCAAGATAGAAGTTGCCAGTAAAGTGAGGCAGATGTGAAGCAACATCACTCCTAAAGATGCAATTCACATTCGCACTCCGCACATGCGAACTTATAAATGTGCTGTAAACCAGTTGAATAGCCTTCCCTTGCCCCACAAAGCGACCTGTGAATTTACACGCACGCCATGAAACCACTTGTCATTAGATCGTCAAAGGCATAGTGCTGGGTAGTCTAGTGATACATTCTCCAGCATTACAGCATTTACCCTCAACGACGTGATGAATTGCAATCTTGTGAGTTAATGATTTGCACGAATTTACGAGAAAGTTAACACGAGTACTAGAACCATAGCAGTTAATGTGTCTGGAGCCATTCAATTGGTAGATGCATATATAGATATCAATTTTAATGGTTGTAGGAATGGACACCGAACCTTTGGTGTGAGCACTGAGGTTTGATGATAGACCCACTCAGTATATGCTTCTCCGACGTTTTTTTTCAACTACGACATGCTATTATAATACTTGGAGGCCCATACGTTAAAAGTGATGAGCTTGTTGCACTGCTTGTGGCTAATTCAATAATAGGGGACAGTAAGGTTGTGTCTGTGACCAAGGGGCACATTCACATTGGAACCGTGGGTCGGACTTTGGGTAAAAGACTAAGGTGTGGTAATATCCTCCTGAACTAAATGCAGCTACTACTTGAGGTTTACTGTGGAGACAAGCACAGCGAAACGTTTTACCAAAAGGTTAAGTCAATTATGCACATCAGGCGCGTGTAATTGAAAGGAGACGAGAAAATAATGAAGACCACTGTGAATAACGTCTTAAACTTTTCAAAACTTAATTTTTTTCGTGTTTCATTTTCTTTTATTTCTTTACGAAGCATGGTGCGTTTGCATTGAGGCTTCCAATCCTCAGCATTGTTTTTAGAACGCAACTATAAAAGGAACAAAATAATGCCTACTCAGCAAGAAGATTGCGGCACATCTATCACCTTAGTAAGTTGCGCATTCAGGGAACGCAGGAAAGTTTTTTCATTCCCTTTTGCTTATGCGAAAATTGCTCCTTTGGTACGGAATCGCATGATGCTGTGGATTGTGTTGAAGACATTAGCAGAAGCGATAGCAGCAGGAGGGACGAATAGGTTCTGCGACATGCGTGCTAAGTCACGATAATAAATGCAGAGCTGAAGGCAGCAGCTAATTCTGCATCAGGCTTTAAGTAAAGGTGAGGCATTAGAGATTAAAAAAGACGAAATGTACTGAAGGCTATTGGGAAAGCACGGAGGTCGTTAGGTGGGAATGACAGAGCCAACGTAGTCTCGTGCGCCATCAGCTAATGTGCAGGCGCATGCGTACTATTCATGTGATCTGTGTGTGAATCATCTCCTTGACTGCGCTTGACTGTCCCTGTAAACCACTGCATTTGGAGGCATGCGATACCAGAAAAGTGATTCTTATTTCTTATTTCCTTTAAGAAGCCTGATGCTTCTGGAACAATGATTCGAATTATCCGTGCTGCTTGAACTTTTTCAACGAGACAAATGTGAAAAGTTGCCAACTGTTTTAACATGTTGAATCCTCATACACAGCAAGGAAACCATTCCCATCTCAAGCTTTGACTCCTTAATAATCAATTCTTGGAATAATGGCACCAGAGGAGCGTTTGACTGAATGGCACTTCCCGCCATTAAACTTCATCCGGATACTGCCCATGGGTATTAAGTGAAGTCTCGGCGTCAGCGACGCAAAGTGGACATTGGCTTATAGATCCGTCAAGTTCAAATTACATTATTTGAATCAGTCCAACACTGTTATTGGGGTTTTAGACAAAAACGGGAGCAGTGGCAAACAAAAAAAGAAGCTCATATGGATGAAGCAAAGCGGCTCTTCGCATGTAGGCTACATAATGCAAACTTTTGACTTTTATATAATGATTGACTAAAACCTTTGAAATTATTTTTAGATCTCTGGAACAAATTCTGCTAAGACGGTATTAAGTAAAAGATTTTATTTTTAATTTTTTTCTAAACCTTTAGTGATTAATGGCTCATTACTCATGTGGAATCGCAAAGCTACTTTTATTAGTGCACGATGGACTTCAGGTAATGTTTTCTCTCTTTTAAATCGATTCGGATTTCAAGTGGATGCTGTAATGAATGGATGCACTATTGTAAAGCCTAAAAACAGAGGCATCAACAGAGCACTTTAGCAGCTTATTAATGCTTGTGGCAGATTAGTGTAGCATTTGGTTAAGGGGATTAAGACTGAACGAATAAAATCCCAACGGTCCCATGCATTCATTGTTAGGCGAGGAAAAGAACTTTGCCTCCGTGAATGTACAAGCGGTGGACATGGATTCCAAACGACAATTGTACAACTTGAATTCAGTGCATGCGTGCATTTTGAAGCATAATAAAATGGCACTTCATAGGTAAGGGTAAATTACATAAGTTTATCGGCTCACTGATTCGCCAAATTAAAACTGCATGCTACTGGGCTCTCATCAGTGGTAGGCATGATCACTAACGCAATTCACTGTTAGTACTGGAGACGGCGCTGATGATATCCTTTTCCTTCATTGGGATGCTTGCGCATTATAAGCGAGCAGATTCGTTCACTGAAAGATTGGCAAATTTCGTTGAATGGACTTCACTCTTAATTTGCTTGGAGGAGTAAAATCAAATGAAGATTTGACGCCGTCTACACCTGTTAACTTACCAGTTGGCACAAGACAAGTTGTGGATAGCCGTTGCATCACTAATGCTTGAGGGAAAGGGTTAAAGGTCACCTTTCGATCGGACACATACTAACATGAGCAGCCGTCTCTACCTATGTTTTTTTGCAAAATGAGCAGGCCTTTTGAAGGCAAATCGTTTGAGTTATAAGTGTTGTCTAGCCGCAAAAACCAAGCTAATGATTAGCAGTTGTGCCTACATAGCTGTCTGTGGCACTTATACCACCTTACAGCTGGTATTCCGAATCTCGATCCTGCAAAACTTGGGATTTTAACAAGAGGAGACTGATCAAATTAGGCCTAGTTGTGAATAATTTATTTCAAACGTGAATTTATATTTGCTGAAAATGCAGCGGTCTAACTGAAAGCCTTTAATAAATGCTCCATTTTGAATTTTTGTGTTGTTACAAGTTCTAAAAGCCGGGATTATAAAACAACCTAATCTGTACATATTTAGGATGCGACAGCAAGTTCATGACGTTTTTGCGCTTGCATGTGCCAAAATTACTTAGCTGCACTAAATCGTAGATTGACGAGAGTAGAGACATCCCAACTGGATCTAAGAATAGGAGCTAAATGAGTAAGATCTTTAAAATGTGTAGAGGAAAGGCGAAATAAGTTACAGTAACGGACACACTGTAGAGAGGTGAAATGTTATCCGTGGTGCCAATCGAAGCATTATACACCTACTTCTAAGTTAATCTACTTGTCTATTTCCGCATTTGTTAGACTAGTTTGCGGAGATGCCTCCGTGAACTGAACTTCAAGTAAAAGGTCAAACAAGCTATTTGTAGACTAGTCAATAATAATTTGATGTTAATAATCTGCTTTTGCTTCATCTAGACGCGCATCCAACATTTTTTTAGAAGCGAAGTAATTTTAATGTTCTGCAATTAATGAGGAGCGGTTCTTTCTTTGCTGCTGCGCTAATCAATATCGCAAAGTCTACGAACCCTGCCTTAAATCCGAAAAAAATGCTGATTTCCCTACAGATGGGAGGAATCTACCAAAAGTCGCGCAAAGTAAATTAAATGGAATATAATGCAGCGTTATAAAAAGGCCAGAGTGAACGCCCTGATCTGTTTTGGCTTCAGACTTTCTCAACTTAGAATTAAACATCTAACTACCTGTACAAAATGCTGTCACTAAAAAGGCGGCTATGACCAATATGATCTCATAGGAACGATGAAGAAGAGAAACATGCCATCGCTAACACGAATGCTACACTTTGCACAAAATGCTCAGCAAAATGTCAGCTGTTTGTTGTGCATCCAATGTTAGGGCATTGAACACACAATCTAATATGGAGGGATTCCACATAAGGGATCATCAGCCACTAATGTGGAGGGTTCCTCCTCTCCCTCCTGGTTACCCTTGCCAGTAGAAGTCTGAGTGCGTTTAGACATCTTTACTGTATATGGGTAATAAATACAGCTAGGCGACGAATGGGGGTTCAGGCCGAGGGTCCGTCACGCTCCAAGGAGTATCCACGTTCCTCCGTCACGTGGTTCAAATTGACTTCCCGCCTCTGGCCTACAAAGCGCATTTAAAGAATTAAGTATTACATGGCCCCCTCGTCTTTTGAGCGCCGTCCCCGGCGCTACCCCTATTGATTCGCTTTGGTTAAACCATCGGGTGGTTTGCCTTCTTCTACGACTAAGTAGGCTTCGTCCTCGTAGCCGACCGGCGGAGCACCTCTGTAAGGCCGGATCTTATTGTGATGGACGGTTATTGGCTGGGTACGGAGTTCCGCATTCCGGACGAGGTAGTTCATAGGGGACAGGACTTTTACTACGTGGAAGGGATCTTTACTCCAAGGGTGGTAAAATTTGCGATGTGTCCCAGGTGGAGGAATCGGCCGAAGTAGTAGTATTTCTTTTGTCGGGTATGAGACAATTGAAGGTGCCGGCGGGCGAGATTAAACGTCTTTCTTATCCCTTCTTTAAAACGTAGTACGCACTCCGGGGCGTTGTCGGTAGCCACTTCCTTGCGCAGGAGGAAAACGTCAGAGGGAACTCTCATTTCGCGGCCGGTGAGCATCTTGAACGGAGAGACACCGGTAGATGTGTGGACTGTAGCCCTATAGGCAAGAAGAGCACGTCCAAGGTTTAAATCCCAATCTTCCGGTCGTGCCTCCTTCGTGAAAGCCTTTAGTAACCCTATCAAGGTTCGGTTAGTTCTTTCCACTTGTCTATTGCCCTGAGGGTGGCCAGGTGTCGTGCGCGTCTTTGCGATTCCGAGGGACTTGCATAGTTCAGTAAAGAGTCGGCTTTCAAAATTAGGGCCTTGGTCGCTATGGACGGGTTCAGGCACTCCGTGCTGGCAGATCCAACGATTGAAAAAGGTCGACGCGACTGTCTCGGCGTCTTGGGACTTCATGGGCTCCGCTTCGGCCACTTTTGTGAAGTAGTCAACCATAACTAAGATATATCGGTTTCCCCTCTTAGTAAGGGGTAGGGGCCCCATGATATCGATACCCACTCGTTCGCCCGGAAATCCCGTAAGCATAGGCTGCAGAGGTGCCACTGCTGTGGAATGAGGGTTCTTGAACCTACTGCAAGTAATGCAGGTTCGGCAGAAGTCGTGCACGTCTGGGGAGAGGGATGGCCACCAATATCGTTTCACCGAGGCCTCCACCACCTTTTTCTCACCGACGTGGCCCAACTGTTCATGCAGCTCTTGGAGGGCTGTTTGTATCAGGGAACCCGGAACAACCAAGCGTTTGGGAGACGTAGCATCTTCTTGGTACCACAAGACTTCGTCCTCCAGGGAGAGTTTGGACCATTGCTGCCATATCTGCCTGGCTGCCTTGCTGGATGATTTCATCTCTTCCGCAGTGGGCTTGGACGAGGATGCCAGAAACCTGTCGTATACCAAGGACGTGTCGGGGTCTGTACTCTGTGTGTTACTCCACTGATGTTTAGTCGGCTCGCTTAAAAATAGGGTTCCCACTACACCGCCATGCCTTTCCACTGAGAGAGGTCTGCGGGATAAGGCATCTGCGTTGCTATGCGAGTTTCCTTTTCTGTACTGCACAGTGAAGTCATATTGTTGCAGTTCCTCGTACCAGCGTGCAACCGAACCATCGATCTCCTTCATAGTTTTCAACCAGGTCAGCGCCTGATGGTCTGTTCTCACTATGAACTGTCTCGCTATCAGGTAGTGCTTGAAGTGTCGCACCATTGTATAGATGGCGAAGAGTTCACGTTCTGTTGCACACTTCTGTCGCATTTGTTTGTTCAATCTGGCACTAGCGTAGGCGATGACGTGTTCCCTACCTTCTTTGTCTCTTTGCGAAAGTACACCGCCCACGGCCACGTCGCTGGCGTCCGTGTCTAGTACGAAGGGAGGTGCGGTGGTCTCGAAGTTTGGTAAAGCCAAAATCGGAGCGGAGCAGAGCATTCGCTTTAGTTCTTTAAAAGCTTCATCATGTTCGTTCTCCCACCTGAAATTTCTTTTTGCCGCCTTCTCGGTTGGCTTGTGTAGGGGACTAGCAATCTTGGCAAAGCCTTTAACGAAGCGCCTATAGTAGTTTGCCAAACCGAGGAAACTGCGAAGTTCCGTCTGATTAGTTGGTGTTGGCCAGGTTCTTACTTGTTTTGTGCGATCTTCAGTGACTGCCATCCCGTCTGACGAGACTGTGTGCCCCAGAAAGTTGACTGAACGGCGGAGAAAATGACACTTCTTTGGATTCAAGGTCAAACCTGCATCTTGCAGACGGTCTAGGACTAGTTTGAGGTTGGCGTTGTGCTCGTGAATGTCTCTACCGAAAACGAGAACGTCATCTAAGTAGATTATGCAATGTTTCGGGAAGAGCCCAATCAGTGCGGTCTGCATCAGGCGCTGGAAGGTGGCTGCGGCATTGCAGAGTCCGAACGGCATGGTCTGGAATTCATAAATTCCATTGGGTACTATGAAAGCCGTCTTCTCTCTATCTTTTTCCGCCACTTCTACTTGCCAGTACCCCGATTTTAAGTCTAGGGTGGAGAACCACTTCGATCCATGCAAAGCGTCCAAGGAGTCGTTGATGTGAGGTAGGGGAAAGGCGTCCTTCTTGGTTACGGCGTTTAACTTCCTGTAATCGATGCACAGCCGTAGACTACCGTCACTTTTCTCCACTAGTGCGATTGGGGAAGCCCATGGTGACTTGGAAGGTTTGGTCACTTCGTCCTTGATCATCTCCTCCACCAGACGGTTCACCTCGTCCTGGAGGGGCGGAGGTATACGTCTGGGTGGTTGCCAAATGGGCCTGGCCTCGTCAGTGTCGATAGTGTGTTTGACCATCCTTGTTCGCCCGAGTTTTGTTCCTTGCCATGAGAACATGCTTGGATACTTGCTAAGCAAGGAGCGCAGCTCCTTTCTCTCGCCATCGGTGATGTGCGTTAGCTGGGAGCAAAGCTCATCCAAGTTGTTGATCGGGATGGCTGCAGCTTCGAAGAGGGCGCTACAGATTGCGTCTGCGTCCTTTTTGGGCGGAGATCTGGCTGGGGTAGCTTTCTTATGCCGCTGGATCACGAGTGTCCCTTCTGCGAAATTCAGGACCGCCTTGGTGTTACGAAGAAAGTCCACACCGAGTATAGCGTCCCAAACTAACTCGGAGCACATAATAAATGGGACTTGCCATGTTTCTGGCCCCAGTGACACTTTTAGTGATGCCTCTCCTTTTACTTTCATCTTTCTCCCCACTGCTGAGAGAAGTTTTGCGAAGGAGGGACCCGTGCGAAACTTTTGTGGAGATCAGGGAACGCTTGAGGGTTCACTAATGACTTAGCTGCGCCTGAGTCAAGAAGGAAACTGCAGAGGCGTCCCTCTAGCTTGCCGGAGACTCGCATAAACGGAAGAGAACCACGGGATGATAAGCAGGATAGGGAATAATGCTGCTCACCTGCTTTTGCGGAACGAAGCGGAGGGGTCCACCGCGGACGTGTGGAACTTGGTCGTCGGTGGGTTGTGTGGAGCGACGAAGTCAGGAGGAGTTCCTGACGTTTCCTCGTGGCTGCATCGACCAGCTGGCTGAGGTCGCTGGTCTTCAGGGCCTGGAGTTTCGCGGCGATAGACGGAGGACGAACGCCGGCTTTGAACTGGACAGTCACCCATCGTTTCACCTTGTTAGGTGGGCAGCCCCTGAAAGCCCGTTCAGCGAGGATTTGCATTGCTCCCGAGAAGTCCTCGTCGTTTTCGCCCGATTTTTGCTCGCGGAGAAAGAACTCCTTAGCGAGCGACTCCTCTCGTTGGTCAATGACGAGCTGGGCCAGAATTTCGCAGCACTCGTCTAGATCGGAGTCGGGTGAGACCCCGGTATCAACCGCTGCGGAGAACAGCTCCTGCGGAAGAGCGTGTAGGATCAGCGGAATCCTCTGCCGCTGGGGAAACAAGTGGATGTTAAACCTAACGGTTTTTATCCAATCTCCGAAATTCATTCCTTCCTTGAAATGGGGAAGGTCCGCCAACGCTGCCACCAGTGTGGAGGGTTCCTCCCCTCCCTCCTGGTTACCCTTGCCAGTAGAAGTCTGAGTGCATTTAGACATCTTTACTGTATATGGGTAATAAATACAGCTAGGCGACGAATGGGGGTTCAGGCCGAGGGTCCGTCACGCTCCAAGGAGTCTCCACGTTCCTCCGTCACGTGGTGCAAATTGACTTCCCGCCTCTGGCCTACAAAGCGCATTTAAAGAATTAAGTATTACACTTATCTAGTTATAAGCAAAGACAGATGACCTTGGATAATGGTATGCAGAACAACAGCATTATAATTTTACAGTACAATACGAGTGAGGGGAACTGCACAGCGTTGCATACGGTGATGCGTTGGTAAGGACCACAGTTATGCAAAGCGTCTGCATGTTCAAAAGGAAGTGAAATTCTTACCGACATTATTCTGGTGGTATACGAGAGCTTTCTTGCATCCACTTATAAACCCGCAATAAAAGGGATAAGCTTTACCGACAGGGTGGTTGAATGAATGGGACATTGTCGATGTCTTCTAAAGGAAGTGAAGTATAGATAATGGAGAGGCCTTG
>JADWOT020000155.1:0-15000 GCA_036345935.2 Taenia hydatigena
GATCCCCTCAGTGCAAACAGCATTCCAGAAGCTGTGGCACCAGACTGGATACATTTGGGCAAATAAAATGAAAAACGCTTTGAACAGAAGACAATCTTGGAATGTGCCGACGCCATATATACTCGTTCTCCGTCGAACCAGTGTTGCTTACTGCTTAAAATGAACCTTGCCTGTTTAAAAAGCGGTACACTGCGAGTGAAAAGGTTATTCAACAGATTAAAACCTTAACACGTAAATGCAATTTGCACATGGCTTCTTATTCTTATTGCACCCCAATACCAATCGCATCAAAACCGCACTTTGTAAGCTTATTGATCGGTGTTGGTAGTTACAGCTACATTAAAATACAATGACTTAGGGTGGTTCTGTTGACATATGCAACCAGTACTTGCAATGACTGGCAGATCAATCTTAATTAAGGATGCAAAAGCCTACCGTGTGGAGCGGAACATCAAGTGCGCATAAACACGTCAAAAAGACAAGGTGACACACTGACAGTTTTTCTTTGTGAGTTGGTTAATAGTTCTATTGAATATTGCTAGTTCCAGCAAGAAAAATAAGAAGCTATTTTTCCTGAAAACACAGGTCAAAAGGAAAAATGTAAAGTTAACCACTGAGGCTGATCTTGAGGGGCAGATGCCTAAGCAGAGCACCAAATGCCTATGCAGCCAATTTTAGCTTATAGGGCTGAAAAGAGCATTACATTCAATTAATTAGTTTAGTGGTTATAATGATATTAATGATCAAGTGAATCCAATTTTAATGCCCTTAGTGTTACAACTGGGCAGAGTCTGCACTGCAAAGAATGGAAAATTCATTTGAGTATCAGATTCTACTCAATTGCAATGACAGTTTGGACCCTAATTTCCGCCAGACTGTATGCGTTTTAGAATAAATCATTATCCAATGTGAATGATGCCATTACCTAACAAATTCTTTCACCGCAATTATAAATGCTTTTCTGTACCGTTTTCCATTTTATATTTCATTAATCGTATCGGGTTGGTGGCTCTACAACTTTCCTTACACGCTACAGATAGTTTAAAACCTTAAGCGTGTGACCAAACTTTACGCCTCGTAGCCTTTAGGCGAATGACGAAAAAGTAGAAGAGGAAATTATGCTAGGCGGAAGCACCTTCAATCCAGAAATTACACTTAATGCAATTTTCTTAATTTAATCGCATGCTCTACTTTGTGCGGTCGTACTCGCTGCAGTGGCATTTGCATGATTAGGATAGCAGAGGATTGCGGAGACATGTGAAGGTGTTGAATGCAAAGTTTTAAAAGTAGGGCATTTACGATGTCGGAGAAGAAGAGCTGGAACCGTTGTCATTGCAAAGCAAGAAAGCGGAAAATGAGTGCGAATCTGATAGAAAGGCACAAAACGGTGACGAGTGAATGGAAAGAAGAAGAAGTTTGCGTCCATCCTATGCCATGTTGACGGAGCCACCATTCATCTTAGTTGACTATTGGCCTTTCATTTCCAGCAGCTGCTACTAGCGATGGAACCATGACCTTGGAACAATTTGGTAAGACATTTACCAGCTAGACACTTGGTAAAGTCATAAAGTCTTTTTGCATTCCATCCCTATTAACTCCCGCAGCCGCAGTTCCCACCGTAGCAGGTCTGATATCAAAGGGTCGATAGCCTGCTGTTAACTTACTCTTCGTACATCACATCGGGTAATTCGTTTTGGAGTCTTTGCCTCCATCTCTATTTATTGCTGTACTAGTTCTATATTCGATTTAATTTTGCACATTTTCATTGGAAATCAATAGTGTCTGCATTCATTGAATTCATAGAAAGCTGCTATTGTTAATAATAGCAATTTATGCCATTTTGTTTTGGCACAAATTACGGCTGCTGAAACAGATTTCAGGACGGAATGTGCAGGAACTTTTACGACTTTACGCAGTGCCAAGCTAGCGAATGTTTCAATAAGCCATTCCAGGGTTATGGTTGCATCGTTGATGGCAAATTCCAAGTTGTCTGTCACGACGGCTTATGCCACCCTGTTGGCAATTATGGCAGACTGCATCAAACTGCATTGATCCCATCCCTCACTATGGCTATGACTCCATGTTGACACATGGTATGCCAAGCTGCGATCGCCCAATGCAATCACAACCTTCAGTGTCAAGTTCTCCTGCTTCGGTACACAATATAGCTCCGGTCGTTCCTCACTCAATGCTTCTTTGCATCTTGAAATTGAACCAACCTTTAATATCTATGATACCAGTGTTTGGGATTGATGGTTTTGCCTCTAATATGGGTCCATATACGTGATGATTAGTGACTGTCGCCTTGTCATACATTAAGTGTATCCTCATAGGAATGGATCCACTACTTCTCCAATCGATCATCTCAACTGCACCTGACATAGACGGCGTGTTATTTCGCATCAGTCCATAAATCAGTCAACCCACGATGCCTGATACGCCTAAGTATAAGCAAGCTACCATGATGTCTAGGAATACGATTTTAAAGCCTTCCGGTTGGGTAAGGCAATAGGTCTCTGACCACTAGCTATTTCAGGGGATGCTAGTCTGATCTAAAGCGTGCACTCCAGTGTCATTTGACAGGAGCTTGATTTTCTCGTGGATGGTCAGCGTTGGAGTCAAATTCGCCGCAGGAGATGGAATTGTGAATGTGGGTGTTGCGCCACTGCTTGCGGGAGCCTCAATTTGATTAAAGAGTCCTTGAGTGACTTTTTAAAATGACATCCGTTATGTCGATAGGTACGAACCCTTCCATAATGAGCTTCCAACCTCTCTAATTGTCCCATCCACTAATGTTTCGACCGCCTCACCTACCGTGTGTGATTGATTGATTGACTGACTGAGTTACTGATTTATTCATTGATATGTTCATCCCCTTGCTCCTTTACTTTCTTTTAAGCTGTTTTGTTGTTCGGTTGATTGTCTAATGCTCAGTCCACCCGTCAATGAAGGTGGCAGCACAATATCGAAGCCATGACTTTAGTATTCCTCCCACCCTCTCTCCCTCCCTCCTTCCTTACTTGCATGGAAAGTCAGTGGTTGGCACGGTTGACTCGTGAGCGTTCTTCTCTTATGACTAGCACGTTTTAATAGATGACGCTGTCACATTTTTGCACATTTGAAATCCATTCTCAAGGCTGCAAGGCAGCATGTCACAAATACGCTTGTCATCAACCCAACAAGACAAAGAACATTTGAATGCCCGATGGAACAAAATATTCTGCATCTGTCACAGAGTCACACAAATGAGCTGCGGTCAACAGTGCTTTAAGTCGTAACAAAACGTCATCACTACTGCATACATACCCACTGCGGCGCCTTCAGCCTTCCCTCACCCCAAGAACACCAAGTAAGACAACATTCGGGCAGAATACACATCTATTCCACTTATCGACGACCCACTCGGCGAAGGTAAAACATCGGGGGAAATATGTGGCTACATCACCAACACCCGTCATTTAACAAACCACTGAAGCGTCAAACAGTCCCTCTCTCCGCCTCCAGCACCATCCTCCGTGCTCTCCTTGGTAATTGTGCCGCATCTGCAGTCTCATCCTCACCTCCCATTGTCCAAGCGCATTACGTAGGGAATGATGGGGATCCACCGACCACCATGCCTACAAGCAAAATTCCAAATCCTGTCAACGATACAACCTCAAGTCCATGACATTAACAGAACAAATAAGACTTGATGTGACTATTAGTCGCAAACCTAGTGCCACATGGCATCCATACGCCGAAAAACTTAACTAATTGCATTAGGCACCATCAACACTCCTCAGTGCCATTAACCGACAGATAAGGTCGTTAAACAACACACACGCCCACACCCACACATTTTTATGGGGGAATCAACTGCATATGTTAGATTCTATATAACCGATTGGGGCACCAAGTCATTACACATTTACCGATTCTCCTACCAATTAGTCGTACTTTGGCAATGTGTCACCACACTCACTGCAACACACACCTGTGGCCGTCATTGAAAACGCATCCTTGCGTAGGTTATGCATGCACGAATGCTCCTCAACAACTTGCGTCGAATTTCTTCAGCATTAACCAAACCACTTTTACGCACATACAGCTCACACTAACCACACTTCCGATTACTCCACAACTATCTCGCATTGGCTCCACCTCACACCATATTATTATCAAAAGCGACAGAGCGTGAACATCTTATTTTAAAAAATGAACAAGCAAAACTAATAATTGTAGACCAACGATAACAGATGACTTAATTTATACAGCATTTCGTCTTACAGGAAAGTACTCACCAGACTACTGCTTAGCACCAAGACACCGCATCCAGTCTTTCATAACTCCTCCAAGCACAAAGTCACACTACTTATGTCCTGCGCAAGCGAATATTCAGCAACGAGCTGAGAAACCTTCAGCAGGATCGATTGGCCGAATGTCTGCAACACCACATATGTCGACGACGACGACGACGAGTTCAAGGGCGAATAGTGCCGTCTCAGTGGACTCCCATGGGCTGACTTCCATAGCCACATTCTCCGTCTCTAATTCCACCGTCAGCAATGATGCATGTTGTTGGCAGCCGGATGAGTCTGTGATGACGTTGAAAAGCGACCCGTAACCAACTATGCGGGCGGTGGCGACTGCAGAACGATTGCTGGTCAATAGGGCTGCCCATCTTCATCGCCATCCACCACCTTTGAGAGGCTGACTAGTCAAATCAAAAACACTACGCTAACAAGCTGTGCACCCGAAATTAGCACCTTGCAATGTTCACTGCTTATCTCAAAGTGCTCCATGGCAAAAAATCACTCTTGTCGTACTTTGAGCTCGCAACGACTCTAGCACCGCGTAAAACCAAGTCATTGTTGATATATTTCACTATCCAACCAACCGCCAGGACAGCTTCAACTGCTCCCCTTCAAAATCATTCTGCGAAACGAATAAGCGATGAAAAGTGCTGTTGCTGGATAACAAATTCTCGTCCATATTCAATTCCTCATGTTCATTCAATAAAAAATTTGTATGCGTTTCGACTTGTTCATATACGTACACACAACTATGAACAAGTCAACTTGATGCATTCCAAATACATAAACTTAGAAGTAACATAAAACACTTTCGCGTACAGTGAAAAAGTCAGTAAATACAAAGATAAAAGGCACACACTTTAAAATGCAAACATGTCGGAGTTCGAGAAAAGGGTCCAGAGTAGATTCCAAAACAGCTCTGCAGCACTCCCGCCCGTTTCCACCCCAATTCACCGGCCTTTCTCAATGCGATCATAAGCCTGCCTACCAGCTCAACACCAACCTCACATCCATCTCGTCTGTTTACCTGCTGACCATGCAATTATCCAATGCTTGAACCAAAAGAGCTAACACCTACCGCTATGCCATCAAACGCAACAACATCATCCATGGCAAGATCCGCACCGCAGGTCAAAGGAGACGCCCCCACAAATGACTTAAACATCCCACATTGCATATCATTCCACACGATCATCACATGTAGCTTCATCACTACTGTAAATTCGTAGTATCTGAAACGTACAGAAGGAAAAAGTTGGAAAGCCGATACACAAACGCCCGATGACCCGCCACATCAACACATACAAGCAAATATAATATCCTAAAAACCAAACATTTGGGACTGCTACAAGGCAGCGTCTGTGTAGCAATGCGGAAGTGTCCAGCGAAAAGTTACAGGTCTCTCCGCAACCATCCTCCTGCTCCTCAATCAGCCTCAAACACTAACTCATGTCAGAGCTGAACCCACATAGCAAGTTTCACAAAGATACTATCAACACACGACCGTGGTCTCGAAGTCAAGAAACGACCAAGTTGCAAAGTGTCCCGCACACTTCATATATTCTCCGCCAAAGCAGACAATATAGGCATAAAAATAACGCACCTACTACCATACATAAATACGAATGGATCTACGAAGAGGTGATAAGAACACGTTGCACAAAGTAGCGCACATCGGGTTTATCACTGCACAAAGCGTAGTGACCAATGAACTACAACCTAATCTTACCTAGGAAATGCAATGAGTAATAGCGACGGCGAGATTCGCGCTCAGTGTTGCTAGGTAACATTTTCACGCCCAGCTGATAACGCTCCATCAGAGATACACATTCCTGTCAAGTAAAATATGAAGATCAACATGCATACCGTGTGAGTCCCAGTATTTACTGAAGTTTCTGCTTTCTAAACAAATGAAGCCTCTCAGCTATAATTCAACCACACTTGCAAGCACCAAACACTTCACACGAAAATGAAGATTAGAATCAACCGCGCAACCGCGATCCGGCATAACAAATAAATGCGATTATGTTTCGTCATTATAAAGCAAAACTAGCCTCTGGATTTGACTTGTTCTATTTCTGGCTTTGAAATACAACAAACGCACTGCCAAAACTCAGCAATGCTAACAGACTTGCATACATGCATTTATACGCATGTACAAAATAGTGAACCAAAACAAAGCAAACAGAAAGCATTTTTTATAAAATTTAAACAGCAATGACCACAAAATACAAGCTAGCATTTAAAAGTGTGCTAGACTCTGCTTAGTACCCATGAAAATATCAAAGCTTAATAATTTGCAACAAGTCCACAGAGCGACATAAGCTACCACCGATAATGTATGCATTCAGCATAAGATCTGTGCCTTCGCCGTTCCTTTGATCACCACGCACTATATCTCGCCTGCTCCTTGGAAGCAAGTGTGGCGTCAGAGTCCATTTAGTCAAAGACCTAAAAAGGGACGAACTATTACGTCATTCTTTTTGATTCAGGCAGTGTTGATTAAACCGAAGCAGCATCTTGTACACTGAGCATCCTTATTTCTCTAACCTACTAACATCTCAAGCCACCTCAATTGACTTCCTGGGTGATCGACATGATTTCTTGCTTTTCGAGGCTGCATACGGCAGGGAGATGTCGCTTGTACATCGCAGTCCTTATTGCACCCTTGACGAACGTAATGCCACCTAAATCAGATGAGCCAGCAGAAGCCAGTCTGACACTTGACAAGATCAAGGGACCCATGGCAAACTTTGATCTTACGAGTCCTCTTCCTCGAACCCATGACAACGCCAGTCACCTAGATGAATTGCCTACCCACCTTGAGGAGAGTAAGTAGAGCTTTGGTTACATCGCCTTTGTTGGGTGATTGGAAAGCATCCCCCTACTGACAATTTCCTATTTTATGCCCTTATGGCCCTTCTCAGTGCTACAGCTTGCTCTAGTTGTAGATGGGTCAACAAACTGCAGACAATTTGTGCATCCATTATTCTGCACAAATGCATTCCCTTTACTTATGTACTTTGCATTCCCTAACACGTGTTTCGTGCAACTCCCAGTTCGCGAAAGAGTCTGATGAGCCATGTCATCAACCGTTAGCGGCAAAAATGCGTGTGGTTGTGCCTTCAGCTTTATCTAGGCGTCGATGTGTACGATTTATGCGTTATCACATAATGCACGAATTCAACAAAGGTAACTGTAGAACTTTGCGACTTACCCGAGGATAAAAGTAGGCATACCACTTGAGCAGAACAACTATATTCTTCACGTAGAAATAATTTGTGCTTGTAGCGTGGCCTAGAGGTTAGGCCACCCGACGAAGGTACGGTGGTCGTCCAAGTGACCGCAGACGAGACTGCGAGCTGAACAGCCAACAAAAGTGCAAGTTTTTGCGCTGAATATTCCCATTACCATGCTAATCAGTAGTAGCATAGCGTTTGGTCCAGCTATGGACAACCAGCCGAGTCCTCCATTTTCCAGAACCAATACCTCAGTAATTCATGCTAACAGTGCACAGATGTAATGCTAATCTTCTCCAAAAGTGCTTTGTAGGCCAGAGGCGAAGGAACAATTTGAACCTGATCGCGAAGCAGCGTGGTCCCTCCCCCTTGAACTCTTCTACAATATCTTTTTCTACTCTCTTGCACTTAATGGAAAAATTTAAGCGTATTCAGCCGTTTAATAGTAAGGGTGGAAAGGGGGAAGAGAGGGAACCTCCTACACAGATCCTCTGCCTATGCCTTGTAGCGTCCCGAGGCCCCCTCGAAGGCAAGCGAAGGCAGAATACTGGGGTGGAATATATATATATATATATATCCAACGGGCAGAGGAAAATAGGCCACTGTAATGGCCCAGCGTCCAGCCTACGCAGCTCAGGTAAGATGTCCACCCCTATGGCCCTGACCGAAAACCGGTAGTACAAACAAACAAAGTACCACTGCCTAATACGAGAAGGTCCATTACTCTGAGACGTTTTAATCGTCCTAGACGAAGCGGTCAATCAATAGCGTATTACCAGTATGTTGTAGAATCGCCTGTGTCGAAATCGAGAGATTCAAATTGAGCTCCTGCCCTCACTTACGATGTACGCTTAAAGAAAAGCAAGCATTACACTATTGTATCACCAACAAACGTAAGTTGTGAAAAGCCAACAAAATCAAACTTGGCACAAAGGTCACTAGTTATTAAAGAACAATCTAGAGAACGACATATCCAGACCTTGTTTGTGGCGTGAAATACATTAAAGCTATAATTTTGTGCTTAGAGTGTCCTACAAATGCCTTGTAAAACTGCATTTGCTTAGTCTTATGGGTTATTAAAGAGAAGTTATGTTTTAACTGTGATACCTAGGGTAGATTAGAATTCCTGCGACAACTATTTGCTTTCATCGTACCTAATACCCTCCTTATGTATCTAGCGGTATGTATGAAGAGATGACCTAAGTGTGCTCGTCGCCGTGCATGATTCGTGGTTCGCGCTAACGAGTCCAGGTATGTGAGTATTCATATTTGAAATTTTTTAACTTATTTTATGCGTATGCGTAGGTAACCCTTTATTATTGGCATGAAAGTGTGGCTAGCGAATTTCGAAGCTTGCTGAAATCGTGGTTCGTGTGACGCTTGAAATGAAATACTCAGATTCCATTTACTCGCTTAATTAAATGCCTAAGCGCACTTTGCATTGGGGTGGTGTCTGCTGATTTTGGCTGTTGTAAGTCTTTTGCAAGTCATGATGAAAGGTGAGGCGTCTGAATTTACTATTATTTGTAACCACTACTTCATTTGTGGGCAACGAATCGCGTATTAGATCGATGGACTTGCCGCTTGAGAGCAGTCGAACTAATTGAGACGAAACAGAGGTAACCTTCCTGGTTATGTGACATTCATTGAAGAAACAACAAAATTGATGCGAAGAAACTGTAAGCGGATAATGCAGCGATTGTGTGGTGCAAATCCCTTCTCCAGGTTTTCGTCTCTAGCACATAGCTGAACTGAAACTGTTGGCTGCAGTCATTCTAGTAGTTCATTGTGGGAGTTCACTTATCATGTGGCGTTTGCATGGATTCCTTCCCTTTGCTCTAGTCGATAAAGAAGTCGCTGACTGCAACGACAAGTGCAAATGAAAAGTTGCATGCTGGCCTCGGTGAATGGATAGAGAATTATGATTGTTGGGAAGGTGGCAAGACGGTTTGGGTGTGACGTCATCCATCGTTCCACTGAGAGATGGCATAACACCAGGAATCGTCTGAGCGTGGACGTGAGAGGAGATGCGAAATGGCTTGGACTCGAAAATGCTAGATCATAAATCGATGGTTTATTCCTAGTTCGTAATATTACTTAGGCCTTTTTATGCAGGAATTTGATATCTTTCTAAGTAAATTACATGTATTTAGCAGCAGGTGGTGAGCTGGAATGATTCCCGCTGCCAAAAAATGCCACTACACGCCATTTTTCAGTTGTAAAGGATATGATTAATGCCCCTCCTTCGCTGTACAGTCGTTGGTGCGCCAAAAGACTTGGCACTCTTTCATCGTAAAGCTTGCTGCACAATTTGATAAGGTGTGATTAATTTAGCACTCCTTGGATGAGGTGGAGAAATGCAGTGAAGGCGAACGCTCGCGGTGTTGCGTCCTTGATGGGACAGCAGGTGTCACAAGGTGGATTCTTTCCTCGCCTCTTTTCTCGGGCGCGAGTGCAGCTGAGGTCTTGGTGATTCTGTTGCCTGATAGGAGGTATAGTAAGTGTTCACTATCTTCTTACCAACGTTCAATGCATTTGATGCATTTGACCTAATGTCGTCTCTTGAACGCGTTTTCCTTATTCGTTTGTTATAATTGGCTGAAGCGAAGTGCTATAAGTATATTGGGTGAGGTTGGTAGCAGTGAAACATACGTAGGAGTGTTCTTGGTGGATAATTGCATTTATTTTATGCAAACGAACTTTTCATGAAAAAACAATGGAACATCTAAGCTGTGGTGAAGCCGTTGAAAAGAGGGTTTGTAAAGTCATGTTTTGAGGGTTCATCCGTTTTCTGTAACGTACTGTATAAAGTGGTCGTTTAATGGCCATTTGAGACGGATGTTGCTTGCATTAGACACGATCTGGCCGATGAACACGTAGGGTCGTGGTGTCCCTTTTGCGACTTCGTGGCTTATTGTTGGTCTGTGGAGTGTCATCACCGTAGTCTCTGTTGTGTTCTTTTCATTTCCTTCCATGCATCTCCGTTGGATTATAGTAGTGTTGTCATTGGCATTCAGTGTTTTCTAATTGTTAATAATTCATAAGGCACTAGTGCCCAATTCACTTGTTAGGTTGAGTTGGCACAACTGATTGTCTGTGTGGTTTGGCCCAAGTTAGTACTCTGCAGCGAAGATGGCTGCAAGACGCATGAACTGCACGTGAGAAAACATTACTTTCGTGTGTGATGGTAGTCCAGATCCATCCTAGTCATCGTGGTATCTCAGTGGGGAGGTAGAACTTGTTCTTGTAAATTCACAGAGGCGACTCGGTGGTGGATGTACTAACGTGGCCGATCAGAAGTGTTTTTGACGTCAATTCTCTTACAGGTTCTGCCTCAAAGGAATGAAGTAAAAAACTTGCATCTGATTCGCAGAAGTGTTGGGCTAGTCTTTGTCATGAGTTCAACAAGGCGTTTGTGTGATGGACTTTAATGCAAACACCGATTTCATTGCAGTGCTTTGACATTATAATTATCCATTTTTGAGTTAACGGTTAACCTTCAGTGCCTGATTGTAAGTTTTTTCATCTATCCCGCCGTCACTTTCACTAACCGCCTTTATACCTCGTTAATCACAAACATCGATTTTAACCGTTATCCCCACTTTCCTAATAGACAAGGAGTGCAATGTGACAAAGGCGGTGGCCGACACATGACCATTGAAGCGACACGTCTTAACAACTTTGAGCTTCCTGCTGCAATATCATCACCAAGACTGTCAACTTGAAATAGCCGTCAACAGTCTCCCTGACATGCCAATCACATTCTACTGCTGCAGTGCTGCACTTAGCACTGGCGCGGGTGACGCCTCCTGTGTGGAGGCGCAGAAGCACCACATCCTTGACCTCGCCTTTCCCATTGTGCGTCTATTTCGCCAAATTCCTCATTTCACTGATAGCCCTCGTCTGCCAACTGTACCTCTGTGCTCCTTTTGTATTAGGTGGTAGCGTACATCCATGACAGCGTTGATGAGTGGCAGGCAGATGGTGCCACCGACTTGCTGATTACTTTTGTCGCTTCTGAAATCGAGGGCACCAATGCTGGTGGTTGTGGTGCCACCGCTGGTGCCTTTGTGCCTTCCGTTGAGGCTATGAATTTGGTGACGTGGCAGCTCGTCAGTGTGATATGGAGCGTACAGATGCTGTAGATGGTGGAGACGAATGATCTCATGAGATGGCGGGATATGCAGCACCAGTGGTTTATTTGCTCGTTGTGATCTTGCGGAAAAGATGGAGAGGGATTTCGCGACGTCAACTTTGCTTGAACTGCAAGTTCTCTTCCCTTTCCTATTATAAACGCTGACGGAAGTAAACTGAACATTTATTTGGCTAATCAATAGGCACTGAAATTCAGCTTAGATATTTGCCTCTTTTTCCTATTCTTTAAACTAGCCGAAAATTATGAAGACTCTTATTAGTCGACTGTCATTTATTTGCAAAATCCAAATTTTCTTTACTAATGCTGTGTGCTGGATTTCATCATAATGCTTGCAAGACTACCGCCTGCATTGTATGCTCCTTTACAAAGATTATCCTTATTTGCTGAGATTTTAAAATACTAGGACTGCTACCTGATGGTTGAATACGGCCGGTTGTAGTCTGCAACGAACCTGTGCTTAGTCCACCCAATAAAGTGATTCAAATTGCATGTACTTCCCAGTTGTAGAGTGAGCACTTGGAGTGACGTTTGGTGTGGTTTTGCGCTGTGTGATGACTACAAACCGAATGGTGTTTGTCCACAGTACGCAAAATGTACTTCGTCGTTGTCAAATGTCTGACGGGCTCGACTAGTTAAGGTTTCCGCCTAACTTTCGAGTGATATTCGCTAAAGTAATGGCAAGAAAAGAAAGCCGTGAGAACTTGCCACCAAAGTTGAGCTTCTTTTTATGCATTTATAAGTAGATTTAACTTGAATGAGAATTCTTCGGGTGTGACTAACCGTGGTTGAAATGAGAAGATCTCGAGCCAGATTGTAACAAAGTGCGAGCATTCGGTATGTGAGCACTTCTTGGTGGTGGGGCGTTTGTCTGTTTTGTCGCGGCACTGAGGCGACTCTCTTCCTTTTAAATGCCTTTTACGATTTTGCATTGGTAATCGGAGATCTGCTGTGACAGTCGCGTGCTGTATTTGTTATGGGGAGCTCTTGAGGGAGACTGACGAAGTGATATCATTCTGAATGCGTTCGCATTGCCCTATGAATTCCCTTTTCTGTGCTGAACTGGAGAGATATGTTGCTACAGTTCCCCGTACCATCGTACAACCGAAAGTTCCATCTTCACTGTTTCTAAGCCAGTCAGCGCTCAAAAATCTGCCCTCACTACGAGCTGTCTCGCTGTCTGGTAGTGTTGGAATTGTCTAACCATTGTGGGGTGGCGAACAGTTTACGGTCCTTTGCACCATTCTGTCTCATTTTTTGCCGAGTCTGATACTGGCGTAGGTGATGACATGTTCTCTTTATTTTTTGTCGCCTTGGGAAAGTGCATCGATTATGGCTACACCACTAGCGTCTGCGTCCAGTGCGAAGGGCAGTGCGCCGGCCTCCAGGTTTAATAAGGCTTGGATCGGTGCGGAACAGTTTTTATTCTAATTCTTCTGACGCTTTATGATGCTCGGCCTCCCGCTTGAATTTCTTTTTTGCCAGCTCTCTGATCGCTTAATGCAGGAGCTAGCGATCTTATCCATTAGCAAAGCGCCTGCAGTGGTTCGCCAAGCCAGTGAAACTGCAAAACCCTGTCTGGTTAGTTGGCTTTGATTAGGCGTTCACTTGCTTTATACAGTCTTTAGGGGCTGCCCTCTCCTCTGACGAAGAATCCACGCACCATGAAGATTGCGCAGCGCTGAAGAAAGCGTCAATTCTTTGGATCCAAGTGCTCTACTCTTCTCAAGGTGACCGAATCGAAGCTCGAGACCGATGGGGTGGTCTTCTGCTCCCACTCTCTGCGTCAAATTTTGTCAAAGTGAAATGACCTTGGGAGAGACTGCACATTCCCGGAGAAGCAGTTCAAGTCTCTCTCTCTCTCTCTCTCTCTCTCTCTCTCTCTCCCTTTCTTCATCTTTCTTTTTCTGTTCCCTTGACCTCAGTACAACTCCCCATCTTCGTCTGTTCCCTGCACATTAGAAGTTCATGCTTGGCCCGTGCTCGGCACAGATCATGGCAGTTAAAGCGCTAAAGAGTAGGCAAGTTTATGGACTTCTTTTCATTTTGTTCCCCTTCCTCATTTGCACTTTTTAAATTTGTTGATTAAGGGTTACCGCCTTTGTGGGTTTTGTGTCTTGTGTTCTCTATATAACATCATTGTTGACTGCCTATAGTAACGCAACCAACTTGTTTTTACTTCTTTTTTGGATGTTTGCTCAGAATATTCAAGTTCTGAGCATCGTGGTTGCGAACATTGACAGGAGTTATCTAGCAGCTTTTTTTGCCAAAAGTAACTTTCAAATGCACTTTGACCCTTTTTTCATGTTGCCGATTAGTGTTGGAACAGACGAGCCCGTTTGGAGTGAGATGAGCAGTGTGCTCAAAGTCTCGCTGCATGTACATAGTCTATGCCTTAAATTTTAGGACCATACCCCCCACTAAGGGGGCGTTGTAACCGAAGGGTGGATGCAGAGAGAGAGAGAGATATAGATTGTGGCGGATGTGTGAACGCGTTAATGGTCACTTTCAAATCACGTCGTGCATTGCTTTCATCTTTGCTCATTCCACTGATGAGGTCAACAAGGCCGTGTGGGGAGGCAAACCAGTGCTTGGCCGTGCGTGCTGCAGATGTGCGATTAATTGAGATGGAGATGGGAACCTGTGAGCTTGCTTCAGGCGTTCCATTATTATCCTCTTCTGGCTCCTCTCTCCTTCTTTCCTCAAGTCGCATCAGTGACTATCTTTGATGCGCTCAAGTCATCACCCTTGTGCGTCAGATCGGCATACCAACATTTACAGCGGTCCTAGGGAGAAGTAGTATTGGGCAGGAGAACGGATGATTGATTGTGTGAGTGGGTGGGTGGGTGATCGGCCGTGCGGGTGAACAGTTATCGACAGGTGGAGAGGATAGCGCGTATGAGGTCAGAGGTGACAAGTATAACGCTGCTTTTGCACTCAGACATTGAGTTCCCCGTTGTTGACCTCCTCGGGCAAAAGAACACTGAAGATTGGATGTTGAGGGAAGCAGCTCTTATCTAGCCAGCTGGCTAAATAGTTGACAAACGCCTTCAAGTCGAAGTTTATTCGTGGCATCCAAAACAAGTTCTCATCAGCGTACCTTCCCAAATGACAAACAGTTAGAGATGGCTAACAAATGGTCCACCCCATTTACTGGGAAAGAGTGGGGGAGCGATTGTGATGGCGGAGTTGGGGAACATGCTACTGTGCACATTTGGGTAGCGAAGGGCGAGTAGTGATTGCAGTTACGGGACGCAAAGACTCTCAATCATCGAACAAGGGGTCTACTGCGTGCTATTCGGGCCTTTATTTCCTT
>JADWOT020001308.1:0-71000 GCA_036345935.2 Taenia hydatigena
TAGTAGTCGTACCCTTCGCATCGGGCCTCGCTGCCATATCATACCTCAGCAGCACCGTCTTCTCTCGTTCACCCACAAAAACTCAAACCACCACACCTTCACTACACCTCCACCCCCACATTTCAGGTACTCCACTCCAAACCATTATTTCCGAATGGCTCAACACACCCGCACAAAGACAGTGAACATCACATGCATGCCAATAACAGTTCATTAAAATGAATTTATTGCGATTCACGAAAGGTGGAGAAATAATTTAAAAAAAAGGGGAATATCAGGATGCACCAACGTTTCGACAAGCAGAACCTCGTCCACTTTTTAGAGAGAACACCTAGCTGAAGGGCTTGGACACCAACACTCGAATGCCGCAATAAGTTGAGCAGCAGTAGTGAATGCAGACAGGATTCATATCGTTCCTCATGGCAGCTGCAAAGGAATAGATGCACTTGATTTACACCAACTCAACGGTGCCTCACATACAAATCTGCGTCCACGCCACAAACTCGATGACGTCTAAAGTAACCACGCGGCACCTGCAACCACGATCACACACTTCGAGGTAGCGGGGACTCAAACACTGGCTGCCTGCGAATTAGTCGAAATCCAGCCAGATAATGATCTTACGAGGACAATCTTGACTAAACAACCAATCTCCCAAATGACTATCAAAGGCTGCTGACGCACCACCCACCGCTATCTACATTGCGTCTATGTGGCAGCCCAATATCCTGCCCCAGCTCGGCAATACCCCAACCACCGGCTCACAGGCAGCCAAGTACAGTCATACTGGCTCACTCTCAAACAACTTTGGGGTGGTCGTCAATAATTCCACCCCCACCACCTAGCCACTTAACACCACAAATCCACCAACATGTAACCAACTAATCATCTTGACTGTGGAAGTGGCGACAAATTTCTCCTCCAAGACAGACATTAAAGCAGCCAGCGGCGCCTTAACGGGTCTCGCTGATTGGCGCCAAATTATGGAAGGTGTACACTTCAAGTAATCTCCTTCAAACAACGACCTCACGAAATACATGCTCTGTCCCCTACGGGGCCGAAAGAAGGCCCTAGTGCAAATTACTGATGATCTAGCGCCACCTGCTGGTAATCTGAAGGCCACCGATTCATCTACAAACCACAACTGCTGCAGCTCCTAAAATGCAACTTTAAAATAATAATAGGCCTGAAAGCCCTTGCGCCAATCATCACTTCACGTGCATATTCACCAATGTAAACGCTTAATAACACTTTAAGTTCAACATCAAAACAGCTTCAGTGTTATCTCTTAATCCACCCTATGGCACTTAACTGCCTTGTTGCAAATAACGAGTCAGACGTTTCTGACACCATTCAAGTGCACACATACTACACCACGTGTCAGACTCTGGATAGCTTAGTTACCCTGTGTCAACATCACGACTCAGATAAAAGACATTCACCATAGCCTGTCACTCACGATGCCCGAAATTCTGCACAAGTAATGCAGGCGCGAAGTGATAAAGACTTGAGATCTCCGGTGTACCTCATCCGAGAGAGAGACACCATCCAGAGGTGGCACGAAGACTCAATGTGCCCAGTTTTTGAAGTTGGGAGACAGCATAGGATAGGCAGCGAAGCCGATCATTCTACAGCTGAAGATTTCAAAGCCTCTTCACCCACAAAGGTGACTGCCTAAATGCACCACGAAGGAGGCCAGATACCCATTTCATGTCGCCCACTGACAAAACCCACCCGTCAATATTAGCATATATTACGGTGCCCTGATTGCTCGCTAAAAGAAAAATTTCCCGATTCTCCCAATCCAGACAGTCTTTCGGCAGTCAAGCGATTCCGTTCTACGACAAGTCTCTCAGGCCAGAGCAGAGTCCTTCAATACACTCGACCGAGAATCCATCTTACTTGAATTCAGGCCGAGGAGAGTCCGATATCGCGATATGCGATTGTCAAATCGATGGAGCTCAGCATTCCTTTTGCCAGGGTCTCAAGGCAAAGTGGAAGCGGTTCTGCATAGAGTAACCTCTCCGGTTCTCATTTACAAATTGACCGACATTTGACATCGGCAGAATTCAAGTCAATGTGACTGCATATCTTGGGAAGTCCAACACCCAAAACAACAAGGACCGTACGTCAATGCTTTGTCAATTTCTAGAAGCACGATGCAAAGAAACACAGCTGATGAGCCAAAACCAGCCTAATCAAACATGCAGTGGCTCAAAATGACCAGTAATTTATTTTAAAAATACGAGGTCATGAGCAGGATCAGAAAGAACGATGGTGAATCTCCACAGGCTCGCAAGCCTACCATACACCCACAATGCTCTCCTTAAGCCAAAATCATTAACAATAAAACCAAGTGCCTGCGAATTTAACACCCATTTACTCGACAAACAATAAAACTATGCGAGGAGCAGGGTCATGAACAACAACGTCGGTTATCCATCCGACGGGTTGGATGGACAGCAAACTGATTCGCAACCAATACCATTGGTTAACTACGCAACACTCGTCCACCGAGCCGTGATAGCACTCAATCTAGCAATGTATTCAAACAAAGGTGGGCAATTATTTGCATTTATCAACAGCCTACGTGACATAAATTCAACTGTCTGCGAAAATTAATTTAATTCAGGAGGCACCTAACCAAGCGTAGATTTACATTACCAAATTATCAGGACATTTGAATGGTTTATGCATTACATTCAAACCTCTGCAAAAAAAACCAAATATTTACCACCTTTTGAATTTCTCGCTTTGTTTGACAAAGAGACTTACTTATAATAACAAATAAAGCCACCAAATTATAGCCATGTACTTTTATAAAAAGCTCTTGAAGGTATTCATTCTACCATTATATTGTCTTCATGCCTAATTCTTCTAATGTGCACGTGCTAATGTTAACTGCGTATAAGCAACAGTTACGACAAAATGCTTGCTTTTCGCAGGTATGTGAATATCGCATATGAAGAAGTTATATTTATCAGAAACATGCATATCTGAAAATGTGAATTTGCATGAAAGTGTGGCTTGCGGTTAATGGGAGTTGCTAGATTCGTACTTGTAGTTTTTTGTTTGCTGGAACTCTTGGTTTCGGTCAAGGTCACAGGGTGACCGTACTGCCCTAGCTGCGTGGGCTGGCCTTCGGGCCATGCCAGCAGCCTATTTCCCTCTGTCCGCTGAATATAGATATTATACCCTAGCATTCTGCCTTCGTTTGCCTTCGAGGGAGTCTCGGAACGCTACAGTGTGTGCTTAGTCTGGGCGATTATTTTACAGTATGAAGGTGATCTTAAATTATCACGACTTTTGAGGATCAATTTTTGCTGGATGCGCGTTTTATGCTTGAGAAAGAAGACGACAGCCGAATTGATGGACTAACCACTAAAGGGTAATTATATTCCAGACAATAAGAGGTAACATTGAAGATCTATAACAATTATTGTAGGAAAACACAATTTATGACGAGGGAAGCATGAGTTTGCTCTTTTAAGCTGTAACTGCGTGTATGCTGGGAAAGACTAGCGTGGTTACATGCAAAGGATCGTTCAGCAGACAGCACTTTGGAGAACTTCCCACTTTGTGGAATCATTAACCTCTTCATGGGGTTAATAAGCAATGAATTGGGATATTCGTCGCTGAGTATGAGTTTTAGAAGATAAGAAGTAGTCCAGACTCCAAAGTGCCACAACGCTCCGTAAACTTCGTGGGACACAGAGTTTGGTCAGATTAAATAGCAGTTCCCTAAGACCGCACGAAACAAGCGAGATCTGGGCCAACGCCAACTAACCAAACAGAGCTCTGCAGTTTCCTTAGCTTAACAAATTACTACAAGCGTTTCGCTAAGGACTTGGCTAAGATTGCCTGTCGCTGCGAAAAGTGACTAAGAAGCTGGTAAAGAAGGTGTTTTGCGTAGGCGAATGAGCATGTTGAAGCAAAGCACAGAGGCAGGTGATGTTTGCCTCCTCAGGAAACCATCTCGCAATTCGTGTCACCGACCCAGCCATAAGGGATTAATCATACACCTAACCACCACACACACTCGCATACGCTTTTCACCGCCTCCTGCCCAATCTCTCTGTGAACTCCCAACCTTCCACTACATAGTTCAGAAGACGTCAAAGGGCCAACGCAGATGAAAATCGTAAAAAAATAGCAGTAACTTATGCCACCACCCTCCCCTCCTTCCCTACTTCATCTTAACCGTCTCCTCCTCACTAACCTCATTCACATGCATCGTCAGTCAAGTACTGTCGCAACTAGTGCATTTCACTTATCAAAGTAAACCATGAAGAGCGTCTTCGAGTTTGTCGATTGATAGGAACTTACATTCCATCCACAAAGTCCATTCCTACATACCTCACTCGAGTACACGGATAGGAAAATGGGCAAACGAAGGCATCCAGGAGAATGTGGAAGAAAGAGAACAGGGAATGAGGAACGCAGTGCAACAGCACAGTGTAGGAACATACGACAATGGCCTTACTTCATCCTCTCCTCTACTTCCTCTCTTCTGTGAACGTCTCATCTTCGCCTCTCATCCAACTATTCCTTCGTGGCTTTCAGCTTAACAATCATGTTGCTTCCTCTCCACTGGAGAGGTGCAATCACCGCCATTGTCCTCCCTGCTGCAACACACCAATTGACCTAGGTATGCGACTAAAAGAAGCAGCAAAAGCACAACTTCACGAGCTTTATGTCAATCGATGGGCGTTCGTCGCCACTGTCTTCACTACATTCATACCTCGCATTGCCCTAACTGCCCGAAAGTCGTCCTTCCAAAAGGAAACAACAGAGATAAAAAGCTGACAGAAAGTAGTTCAGGCAAGGCAGTGCATTTCATTCAAAGCACATTGGTATTGGTGGTCCGTCTCATCCCCCTTCGCCGCCTTTGCATGCGCCATGATGCAGAGAAATCGACCAAGGTAAAAAGACACGAAGGCAAGTGATGTCTGTTCCCGCAAAACCATCCACAACGGGTGCCTCCCAAGTCCAACATCACACGGCCCTGAGAGACACCACGCGTCAATACGTGCCGCTAATCGATTCACACGTGTGGAATTCGAAATGGTCCATCGCACAACAGCGTCGGATATGATCGTTAACGTGTTGTTTCGTCTACTGCTACTCATCTTTCTTCGTGGATTCGTTCCGTTAATTCAGTTGGCCATCAATGCCTCCCCTCCGCTTCGTTTTACCCTCCTATTCGGTCTTCTGTTGTTTTTTTACGTTTGTCACCTCCCTCGCCATCACGGTATCAGTTCCAACCGCCCGGACCTCCATTCCGAAAAACTCAAAAGGCCGAAACAGATACCTACATTAGAAATTAGGGGTAAGTTATGCCACCAGTTTCTCCTTCTCTCCTCTCCTCCCCTCGTGCCAACCTTTTCCATTCTCCTCCCCCTCCTCATTATTTCATTTGCGTGCGTCATTTCATTTTCATCATATCTGCTACTGAAAAGTCGTAATTCCTAGCAATAGGTATATTTCTTTAAGTTTTACTCATTCAGATGGCTAGATGAGTGGGTAGGTGAATCAGTTCCGGAGTAGACAGGAGAAAGAGACAGAGAAATGCCGAATACTGCACCACAGCACTGCGCATAGTCAACTTACGGCGGCCATTTTCAATCCCCTTCTATCCTTCCCCACCCTGTCCCATTTCATGCCCTCGGCTTCTCATCTCTCTGCTTCTCTCTCAATCACTCCTTTGTCTCTTTCAGACGTACCCTCGCGTTGCTTAGCAATGCAACGAAATAATTCTGCCAGGCAGAGGCCTAGACAAAGGCGTCAAACACGCAACGTCATTAACGTAATAGTAATCTTTAGGGGTGAGTCGCCGATTTCTCTAATCAACTCATACCCTACACCACGCCTGCTGTGCCACGCTTACTGCCTACCTGTCTGTCTGTCTGTCATCTGTTTGGTTGCCTCAGTTTGTGTGTGCACGTTTGTGTGTGTGCCATTACCTATCTTTGTTTTCGTACTTTTAGAAGGTCGCCTCCATCGGTCTCCCACCAAAACAGGTAGGAACGTCTGCGTGTGTGTGTGTGTGCCTGACTGTGTGCATTGAAGTGGGAAGACACATTCATCTCATCCTCTCCTCTAACTTGTCATTCTAGTCTACCAGGTCGACAGTTCTATCCTGGGTGAAGTAAGATCTCCATTCGTTGCTCGTTGCATGCCTAGTTGGTTGCCTCATTAATTTCAACTCCACTTTCCACCAACACCTTATCGTCCACCCACCCATTCACCAACCCACACACCCACCAACTCACTTTACTACATCTAATCGCTTTTTCCTCCCGTGGCTCCTCCACTTCCTCACTTATTTCAGATTGAAATGGACGGACCACATGGAATTGGCAGAAGAATTCGTACAAGGTTGAGGAGATACATCATCCGCGTCTTCAACACGTGCTGTCTGTGCGGACGGACGGCAAAGAAGCCCGTCATACAGGGCGATTTTTCACAGTACACAAGTTATGAATTTTGCGGCGGACTGAGTGAACAAATGCTCTGCGATTCCCAATCAAGAACCCTCCTCAGTGGCACCAACTCTTCAAAGTGGGAAAGCGACACACAGCCATCGCGCAACTCGGTGGCATTTGAAGGTGCACAACAATCATCCAGCACACCTAGATGGTCTCTCACAGAATAAAGGTCAACTCAACAATTTGACCGCGATAAGCCCATGAGAGACACAAAAGCACGGAGGAGTTCTCATTATAAAAATGGTATTTAGAAACAGGCAACAAAGAAGCGCCGAAGTGGCAATTTCAAACCAATAACGACTCCATTACGTACCGATCAAAAAGAGGCGCAGTGTTGAAGACGCGGAAAAGTAGGCTAGAGCGCTACCACCAAGGCGCAAAACTCTGAAGAATGCCACGACAAATTCGCACAGCAAAAACAGGAGGCAACTAATTCATCACTTCTCCTTTTTACTAATAAAACTCGAAACGGACTAAAAGAGAGCCAACTGGCAGCCATGATGACCATACCACCACGCTACAAAAAAGCACTGCCCAGGTAGCGACTGCATCAATTCCAGCACCAACTTACACGGGAACTCCCAAGAGCAAGACAGGAGGCAACAGGTCGAGCAGTTCTCCGTTTGAAAGTTAAAAACCTAAAAAAAATTCAAAAAGAGAGCCACGTTGGTGACGCGACAACACAAAGTGCCGCTCGATTACCAAGAAGTGTCCAGATATAAAATGTGTCCGTTTCATCACTATCTGAGTAGAGAGCTCGTCAAAGGAAAATCTAGATGCAGCCTTCAAAATTAAAAATTCAAAACGGATTTAAAGACGCGCCGCATTGCAGCCGCGATGATAACAAGAGATGGACAAACAAAAAGTGCATCCGGAAGCCAAAAACAGACCCTAGAGTTCGACAGAACAAATACAAAAATCAACTGACTAAGCGGGTCTCGTACCTAACGCAAAAATACAAAAAGCGATTTTTTAAAAAAACCCAGCAGAAACCAGAAAAACGCCGCCAACCCCGAGTGCAAAAAAAGATTTTTAAAACAGAGAAGCAAACGAGAGGTCAATATCTGTAACAAAAGAATTTTAACCGAGGAACGGCGAATAAAAATAAGAGTATTTGTAAAAAATGGAGATGTTACGATGCAGCGATGACAATCTACCTCCCTACAACCAAAAGTTGCCCGCAAAAAGAATACTTCCAACTCCTCGCAATCTCTACCGACAGCACCTCATCACCATCGCAAACAGCGACTGCATGAACAATCCTCCGTCTCAACAATATAAAACGTCATACCAAATAAAAAGGAGAGATTCGTTGGTGCAGCGACAACAGACTACTGCCCTACTACTCTCAAGAGGTGCCCACATACAGAATACTTCCAACTCCTCGCAATCTGTACCGACAGCACCTCATCACCATCGCAAACGCCGACTGCATGACTAATGCTTCGTCTTAACAGCATTAAACGTCATAACAAATAAAAGGAGAGATTCGTCGGTGCCGCGACAACAGACTACTGCCCTACTACTAGCAAGAGGTGCCCACATACAGAATACTTCCAACTCCTCGCAATCTGTACCGACAGCACCTCACCACCATCGCAAACGCCGACTGCATGACTAATCCTTCGTCTTAACAACATTAAACGTCATAACAAATAAAAAGGAGAGATTCGTCGGTGCCGCGACAACAGACTACTGCCCTACTACTAGCAAGAGGTGCCCACATACAGAATACTTCCAACTCCTCCCAGTCTGTACCGACAGCACCTCATCACCATCGCAAACGCCGACTGCATGACTAATCCTTCGTCTTAACAGCATTAAACGTCATAACAAATAAAAGGAGAGATTCGTCGGTGCCGCGACAACAGACTACTGCCCTACTACTAGCAAGAGGTGCCCACATACAGAATGCTTCCAACTCCTCGCAATCTGTACCGACAGCACCTCATCACCATCGCAAACGCCGACTGCATGACTAATCCTTCGTCTTAACAACATTAAACGTCATAACAAATAAAAAGGAGAGATTCGTCGGTGCCGCGACAACAGACTACTGCCCTACTACTCTCAAGAGGTGCCCACATACAGAATACTTCCAACTCCTCGCAATCTGTACCGACAGCACCTCATCAACATCGCAAACGCCGACTGCATGACTAATGCTTCGTCTTAACAGCATTAAACGTCATAACAAATAAAAGGAGAGATTCGTCGGTGCCGCGACAGCAGACTACTGCCCTACTACTAGCAAGAGGTGCCCACATACAGAATACTTCCAACTCCTCACAATCTGTACCGACAGCACTTCATCGCGATCGCAAAAGGAGAATGCATGCCTAATCCTTCGTCTCAACCTTATAAAGCGTCATACCTAATATAAAGTTGAGAACCGTTAATGCCGCGATGGCGGATTAGCGCCTATCTGATCTGTCTAAACAATAAAAATTGTGTTGCGGATTGTAAAGGATAGACGCTTCGGTACCTAGTTAATTTTGACTACTGCCATATTACTAAGATATGCTCACGTACAGAACACTTCATTTTGTCACAATCCCCACCCACGCTTATGCAACAGACGTAGGACCTGACAAGTTTAGCTATTCTGTCTCAACAACAGAAAACCTGAAACGGATTAAAAATGAAGGTCGCGTCGATGCCGCGATAACACAGACTACCGGTATACTAACAAGGGGCGCTCACATGCACAATACTTCCATTTCGGCGCAATCTGACCCCACAGCTCCTCATGACAAAGACAAAACGCGACTGTTTCATTAGATCTGCTTAACAATAAAAAGCGTAAAATCGGATCGCAAGAGGGAGACGCGTCGGTGCCGCGATGATACAGACCACTGCCCTATTACCAAGAGGGCCTCATGCACAGAACACCTCCATTTCGTCATAATCTCTACTCACGGCTCCTTATAACAGACGTAGGAGCCGACAAGCTCACCATTTCTGTCTCAACAATAAAAACGTGATACGGATTGTAAAGGAAATACGCGTCGGTACTGCAATTACAGAGACCTCCGCCCTATCGCCAAGAGGTGCTCACGTACAGAAAACCTCCATTTGGTCAATTTCTACCGACGGCTCCTTACGACAGACGTAGGAGCCAAGTGCCTCAGCTCTTCGCCGTTCTAACGATTACATAAAACGTGATGCTGAATCTAAAGGGAAGACTCGTTGGCACCGCGATAACACAGACTACCGCCCTACTACCAACATGTGCTTACATACAGAATACTTCCATTTCGTCACAATATGTACAGATAGCTCCTCATAACATAGGTAGGAGGCGACTGCTTTAAAAGTTTTGCGTTTCAAAATTAAAAACGTTCAAAACCAATTTTAGTAAGTTTTACCTTTACATTGAGATACCACGATGACTAGCATGTATCCGGACTACCATTGCACATAAATGTAGTGTTTTTTCACATGTAGTTGATTTGTTTTGTGGCCATCTTTTCTGTGGACTACTAACTTAGGCTCAACTACACGGACAATCAGTTGTTATAAAGGTGTGTCAACTCAACCTACTAACTTATTTGCGACGTTTTGCTTTTCTTTATTAATAATTAATAATTTGGAAACACCGAAGGGAAATGGCAACGCTACCAGATTCCAACAGAGATCCATGGAAGGAAATACAAAAATCACAACAGAGGCAACGGTGTTGATGTTCCACAGACAAACAATAGACCACCACGACCCTACGTGTTCATCGGCTACCTCGTGTCCAATGCAAGCAACATCCGTCTAAAATGGCCATTAAACGACCACTTTATACAGTACGTTACAGAAAACGGATGAACCCTCAAAACATGACTTTACAAACCCTCTTTTCAACGGTTTCACCACAGCTTAGATGTTCCATTGTTTTTTCATCAAAAGCTCGTTTGCATAAAATAAATGCAATTATCCACCAAGAACACTCCTACGTATGTTTCACTGCTATCAACCTCACCCAATATACTTATAGCACTTCGCTTCAGCCAATTATAACAAACGAATAAGGAAAACGCGTTCAAGAGACGACATTAGGTCACTCTGCATTAATCATCGTATCAAATGCATTGAACGTTGGTAAGAAGATAGTAAACACTTACTGTACCTCCTACAAGGCAACAGCGTCACCAAGACCTCAGCTGCACTCGCGCCTGAGAAAAGAGGCGAGGAAAGAATCCATCTCGTGACACCCGCAGTCCCACCAAGCACGCAACACCGCGAGCGTTCGCCTTCACTGCATTTCTCCACCTCATCCAAGGAGTGCTAAATTAATCGCACCTTATCAAATTGTGCAGCAAGCTTTATGATGAAAGAGTGCTAAGTCTTTTGGCGCACCAACGACTGTACAGCGAAGGAGGGACATTGATCATACCCTTTACAACTGGAAAATGGCGTAAGGTAGTATTTTTTGGGAGCGGATGAATTATGTCCACATGCGAAAATCATCCCAACTTACCACCTGCCGCTGGAGGCACACAAAAGTTTTTAGATCTCTGCATAAAAACCCCTTAATGACATCACGGATTTTAACTAAAGCATTAATTAGGTAATCTAGCATTCCCGAGTCCATGTTACTTCGCATCTCCTTTCATCTACGCCTAAACATTACGGTGTCAATTCAGCAATGCGCTAGAGACGAAAATTGGGGGTAGAGGTGTACACCATACAAACGCTGCACTCTCCGCTTACGGTCTCCTCGAATCTACTTTGTAATTGCCTCTATAATCGCCACAAAACCAAGAAAGTTGTCTCTGACTGGTCTGAAATAGTTCGACTGCTCTCAAGTGGCAGACCCACCAACTCCATATGCAATTCATTGCCCACAAATGCAGCAACTGTATCCAGTAATAGGAAATTCGGACCCCTCACCTTTCAGCATGACTGAAAAACAACTTAAAACAGGCAGGATCAGCAGAGACCACTCTAGTGTCAAATGCAATTAAGCATCTAATTAAACGAGTTAATGAAACCTGAGTATTCCACCACGAACATTGCACGAACCACGAATTCAGCAAGCCTCAAAAGTCGCTAGTCACGCTTTCATGCCAATAATAAAGAGTCTCTTACGCATATGCATAAAATACGTCAAAATTTACAAACAAGGATACTTACACACCTGGACTCGTTAGCGCGAACCGCACACCACGCACGGCCACCATCACACCAAAGCCTACCCACTCACATATGCCGCCAGATACGCATAGCGAGCATTAAGTACGATGAAACAAATGGTTATCACAGGAGTTCCTATTGACCTTAAGATTTTCAGCAAAAACAATGCCTTTTTTTTATTTTAAAGGTAAAATAAGACAAATCTAATTTTCCAAGGCATTCGTAGGTCACATAAAGCACAGCTTTTCGTTACTAACTAGTTATGTATGTGCAAAGATTGACTTCTTGAGGGTTTAACAACTCACATTGGTTGGTGCTATAACAGCGTAGTGCTTGCGTTCCTTTAGACGAACATTGAAAGTGAGGGCAGGAACACAATTTGAATCTCTCAAATTCGACACTGCCATTTCTACAACACACTGCTAATACGCTATTAATTAGCCATTGCGTCTAAGGCATTCTTGGCGTCTCAGAGTAATCAACGTTCTTGCATTAGGCAGTGGCAGAGGATCAGTGCACTATCAACGTGAAATACTGAGGTGCTGTCTGTGGAAAGTGGAGGACTCTGCTAGTCGTTGCTTTTAAACCAAACACCATGTCACTACTATTTAGCGTAGTAACAAGAGTATGTGGCACACAAGTTTGCACGTTCTTTGATTGTCTAGCTATCAGACTCATCTACGATCAATTGGATAACCATTGCGACTTCGTTGAGTGGCCCAACCTCTATACCAAGCTAGTATTTCCGGTTCCATCCACGCACTGAGCATATTTGTTCTGCTCAAGCACTATGCCTAATTTTACCCTAAGGTAAGTCGCAAGGTCCCACAGTCGCATTCGTTAAATGCGCACATTTTGTATTTACGTATACGTTTACGAGACTCAGTTGCTGTTAAGGGCGCAATCATACGCATCCGTTGCCGCTTGACGTCGATAACATTGCTCATTAGACTTCCGTAACCCAAAAGTTGCATGAAACACGTGTTAGGGAACATAAAATATACAAACAAAGTAAATTCGTTTGTGCGAAAAATGAATGTACAAGTTGTGCATTTATGCACGGCCTACCGGCAAAATGACGGGAAGTACAAATTTTATGCTGATTGCACAGCTTATCGGTGGTACCGTAAATCTCTCTGCATACTTGTTGCAGACTATCAAACTTTAATAGATTCAAAGATCCTAAGCAAGATGGACACATTTTTAATAATAACCTCACAAAAGTGACGATTTAATATCAGTCACCTTAATATATATAAGTACCGCTGCAAGCCAAGCCTTCCTTGATGGCAAAACGAGACATAATGCTAAAGCAGAATATGCATATTCAGCAAGCAGAGAGAACGGGACCGTAAGCATGGCTTGGAGGCCAGTCCACCCAACTGGGGCAATGTGACCACCCAAGTGTCTGAAACTGGTAGTCAGAACAAACAAAGTAATGCAAGCATCATTATACCTAGAAATTACACGCGCTCAAAACCACATACCTTACCTTTGGTCTCGATTGTCTTATGGTGTTTGCCAAGGATTTGAATTGAACCCTTGACGGCACTGTCACTGTAGTACTTTGTTTGTTAACACTGCTGGTTTCTGTCAAGGACAGAGAGGTGGCCGTATTGCACTGAGCTGTGTGGGCTGGCCTCCGGGCCATGCCAGCAGCCTTTTTCCCTCCGTCCGGTGAATATATATATATATTCTACCCTAGCATTCCGCCTTCTTTTGCCTTCAAGGGAGCCTCGGGACGCTAGAGTCACGCTAATTCCAACGAAATTAACATTCGGGAAATCTAGCTGACCTGGTTCGAACAATCAAGTTAGGCCTTGAGTGAGCGATGTTGTATGGTCATAGACCTTTCTCTGCTTGGGAAATATATTTTGGCTGTTTATTATGGATTAATACTTTGCACATGCGTATAAATACATGCCTGTCAGTCTATCGCCTTTGTTGAGTTTTAACGTTGCAAGCGTTTTATCAAATGCAAGAGACAGAGCAAACTGAATTTAGAGACCAATTTTTTTGTGGAATAACGAAACTTAATCGTGCGATTTTGTTGTGCCGAATCGTCTTTACGCGGTAGATTTGAGTCTTCGTTGTTGTGTGAAGCGTCTGGTGCTTGAAGGCATGCTTGAATTTCAGCTGTGAGACGTCATTTGGTATGCACGTTGGTCTTCATTATTTCACTTGACAGGAATGTGTATTTTTGATGCGGCATTATCTGCTGGGCGTGGAAGTTTTACCTATCAACACTGAGTGCGAATCTCGCCGTCGCTGTTACTCATTGCATTTCTTAGGTAAGATTAGTTTGTAGTTTATTGGTCGCTACATTGTGCAGCGTGTTCTTATCACTTCTTCGTAGATCCATTCGTATTTATGTATGGTGGTGGTTGCGTTATTTTTATACCTATATTATCTGCTTTGGTGGGAAATGTATGGAGTGTGCGGGGCACTTCGTGATTCGGTCGTTTCTTGACTTCGAGACCATGGTTGTGTGTTGATAGTATCTTTGTGAAACTTGTTATGTGGGTTCAGCTCTGACATGAGTTAGTGTTTGAGGCTGATTGAGGAGTAGGAGGATGGTTGTTGAGAGACCTGTAACTCTTCACTGGGCACTTTCGCATTGCTGCACAGACGTTGCCTTGTAGCGGCCTTAAATGTTTGGTTTTTAAGATATTATATTTGCTTGTATGTGTATCGGATTTCCCACTTTTTCCTTCTGTACGTTTCGGATACTACGAATTTACAGTAGTGATGGAGCTACATGTGTTGAGAGCGTGGAACGATATGCAATGTGGGATGTTTAAGTCATTTGTGGGGGCGTCTCCTTTGACCTGCGGTGCGGATCTTGCCATGGATGATGTTGTTGCGTTTGATGGCATAGCGGTAGGTGTTAGCACTTTTGGTTCAAGCATTGGATAATTGCATGATCAGCAGGTAAACAGACGAGATGGATGTGAGGTTAGTGTTGAGCTGGTAGGCAGGCTTATTATCGCGTTGAGAAAGGCCGGTGAATTGGGGTGGAAATGGGCGGCAGTGCTACAGAGCTGCTTTGAAATCCACTCTGGACCCTTTTCTCGAACTCCGACATGTTTGCATTTTAAAGTGTATGCCTTTTATCTTTGTATTTACTGACTTTTTCACTGTACGCGGATGTATTTTATGTTACTTCTCAGTTTATGTACTTGAGATGCATCAAATTGACTTGTTTATAGTTGTGTGTACGTACATGAACAAGTCGAAACGCATGCAAATTTTTTTTATTGAATGAAGATGAGGAATTGAATTTGGACGAGATTTTGTTATCCAGCAACAGCACTTTTCATCGCTTGATCGTTTCGCAGAATAATTTTGTAGGGGAGCAGTTGAAGCTGTCCTGGCGGTTGGTTGGATAGTGGATGATATCTAAAGGGAGAGATTATGGCGGGAGGGGTCCAATCTGCTGGAAACAAATGGAAAAATCTACCAATCACCTGACACTACACGATGCTAGATCCGTTGCAGTCACAAAATACGGCAAAAGTACTTTTTTCCTTCGTGTATTTTGTGATAAGCATATGGACATTATTGAACAGTACTGGGTGCTAATTTTGAGCGCAAAACTAGATAGCGCAGTATTTTTGTATTTAACTAGTTAGGTCTCGTGGTGGTAATGGGGTCCTGCCAACAACATGCATCGTTGCTGACGGTGGTATCAAAGAAGGAGAATGTGGTTGTAGAATCCAGCCCATGGGAGTCCACTGAGACGGCACTAGGCGTCCTTGAACTTGTCGTCGTCGTCGTTGTCGTTGACAGATGTGGTGTTGCAGACATTCGACCAATCGATCCTGCTGAAGGTTTCCCTGCTCGATGCTGAATGTTCACTTGTGCAGGACATAAGTAGCGTGACTTTGTGCTCGGAGGAGTTATGAAAGACTGGATGCGGTGTTTTGCTGCCAAACGGTAGTCTGGTGAGTACTTTCCTGCAAGACGAAATGCTGTATAAATTAAATCTGATGTTATTATTGGCCTACACTTATTAGTTTCGCTTGTTTATTTTTTTTTAAATAGGACGTTGAGGTTCTGTCGCCTTTGATAGTTGTATGGTGTGAGGTGAAGCCAATACGAGGTAGTTGTGAAGTAGTCGGCATTGTGGCTAGTGTGAGCTGTATATGCGTAAAAGTGGTTTGGCTAATGCTAAAGAAATTCGACACAAGTTGTTGAGAAGTTTCTGTGCATGCATAGCTTACGCAAGGAGGCGTTTTCATTGACGGCTACAGGCTTGTGTGCTACAGTGAGTAAGGTGACATATTGCTAAAGTGCGATTAATTGGTAGGAGAAACGGTAAATGCCCATTGACTTGGTGCCCCACCTGGTTCCGTGGGTGTGTGTTGATGCTACTTAATGCAGGTAGTTAAGTTTGTCATCGTATGGTTGCCATGCGGCATTAGGTTTGAGACCGATAGCCACCTCAAATCTCAGTTGTCCTGTTAATGTCATGGTCTTGAGGTCTTATCGTTGCCAGGATTTGGAATTTTGCTTGTAGGCATGATGGTCGGTGGATCCGCATCATTCCCTGCGGGATGCGCTTTGGCCATAGAAGGTGGGGAGGAGATTGCAGGTGCAGCACAATTACCAAGGAGGGCACGGAGGATGGCGCTGGAGGCGGAGAGATGGACTGTGTAACGCATCGGTAGTTCGCTAAATTACGAGTGTTGGTGGTGGGGCCACTTGTTTTCCTCGCCGTTGTATGTGGACTAGATGTGTATTCTGCTCGGATGATGTGTCTTATTTGGTGTTCTTGGGGTGAGGGAAGGCTGAAGGCGCTGCAGTGTGTATGTATACAGTAGTGATGGAGATGTTTTGTTGCGATTTAGAGCGGTGTTGACCGCTGCGTAATATTTTGCTTTGGGAGGTGTGAAAGTGTTTTTATCATGTTGCCCTGCAGCTGCTTGTTGACATGGATGACGAGTGCATCTTAAAGTAGGCTGTCCACTGTTGAGTGTGTCATGAATTGGTAGGAAATGACATGCTACTACTTAGCCATGAAAATGGGTTTCAAATGTGCGAAATATGTGGCAGCGTTAGCCATTAAACTTGTCAATGATGGAAGAAAACACCCGCAAGCCGTACGCACCAGCTACTGAATTTCCACGCAACCAAGGAAAGAGGGAGGAATACCACATCTACGGCTCCAATATTGTGTCGCCACCTTCATTGACGAGTGGGCTAAAGAAGGGGGCTAGACTTTCGGTGGATCCGCGGAACAGCATAAAGGAAAATAAAGGAGCAGGGAGGTGAGTATATCACTGAATAAATCAGTGATTCAATCAACCGGAAACACGGTCGGTGAGGCAGTGGAATTACTAGTCGGTCAGGGAATTGGAAGGATAGGACAATTTGTGGGGTGCATGCATTAATTCACCTGCAAATTTCTCACAGGGACGTGTGAAGCCCATCACGGAAGAGGTCGTAGCCATCGATATAATAAACGTCACCTTGAACGGTGCATGTCCCATGATAAAACGCGCTTTCTTTTCTTATGGGCAAAGCTGGTCATGGTAGCACTCATGAATGACCTGAACGAGGCAATTTTCCACAATGTGCTTGCATAAAAGTGGCAAAAGTGCACTAACTCTAAGACCTATGAACTGAAGGGTTTTGTGAGTGTTTTTTTGCATCTTTCGCCAATTTTAAAGGCAGATTAATTGCATTGACTGCACCGAAGAGTTCATTTGAGCTTTATTCGTCTTTGTTGCTGGCCTCGCATCTGATTCGCCGTGAATTAGCGCTGCCCTCCGGGTAATCCCACCAGCAAGCTCAATCGTCTGCAAAGCGCAACTGTGAGCTCCATCCTTCGCAGTTCATCGCGTTAATATGCACCTGTACAACGGCCTATCTCTTGTGGGATAGGAAGCCGAGGTAGAGCACTGACGTTTGGGTTGAGAAGGTGACCTGCAGTTTTTGGAATGCATGCCTGTTTGAAAGCACTGTTTGGTCAAGAGGCGGTCAACATACTTGAACTGCATGACCAAACGGATGGCACTAGGTCCGAGGGGGAAAACGGACTTCGAACCCCCATGGCTTTGAACTCCTCTAGCGTTAGGGATCTAGAGCACTAAAGGGGAAGTAAGATAGGTAGGCAGCGGTCAAGTGTCTTAAAGAGCTTGAGAGCTGGAAGTAGCCTCCTCTGCCCCCTTTGCATGTGCTCTTCGCCAACGAGAAGTAAACAAATCATGTCCTCGCACCACCTGACCTCAGCTTTCAGTAAGCTGTGTTATAATCATCATTTATTTGTTTACTATGCATGCTGTACACTATGTTAAAGATCTTTAACGCGCTTGCTGTATTCGCAACGCTTGTGTTCTTCCAATGTACAGTGATTTCGAGATGCTGTGACACTTTCCTCACGCAAGTGTTATTTAAGGATTGACTGCGTGTCGGGTTTCCGGGTTCTGTTCGGTGGTAATGGTCGAGACTTCATTTATATGCACATAGACATGCACGAGTGTATTGCGTGAATGGGAATTTTATTATTTAGTATTAAGCTACTACTCTTGAATCGTTTCGTATCATCAGAAGTCATTTATCGATCCTCGTTGATTTGCACTTATCCGCGAATCCCACCAACTCTTTTCTATTTTACCTACATGTGTGCTTGCCAAGTTATATGCAGGGAGAGAAAAGTTTACCGTGTAGGATATGTTCTTTTTCACATAATTTCTTTTGCTTCCTTGTTGGAATGCATGATAATGCTTGAGGCACTTAAGTTAAATTGAACGCATAATGTGTTAAGGAGTATGATTGTTGTTAGAAGTCCGAATAGCCTTGGTCGCTATGGACTGATTCAGGCACTCCGTGTTGGCAGATCCAACGATTGAAATGGTTGACGCGACTGTCGGCGTCATGCGACTTCATGAATTCCACTTTGGCCACTTTCGTGAAGTAGTCAGCCATAAATAGAATATATCGGCTTCTCCTCTTGGTAAGTAGTAGAGGGCCCATGATGTCGATACCCACTCGTTCGCTCGCAAATCCTGTAGCCATGGGCTGCAGGGGTGCAACTGCTGTGGAATGAGGGTTCTTGAACCTGCTGCAAGTAATGCAGGTTCGGCAGAAGTGCTGCACGTCTGGGGAGAGGGAGGGCTACCAGTATCGCTTCACCGAAGCCTCCACCATCTTTTACTCGCCTACGGGATCCAACTGTTCGTGCAACTCTTGAAGGGCTGTTTGTATTAGGAAACCTGGAACAGCCAACGCTTCGGAGACGTGACGTCTTCTTGGTACCACAAGACCTCATCTTCCAGTGAGAGTTTGGACCAATACGCACGGTTGACCGTCATCTCCCTACACGTGCATCTACCACAACACCAGAATTCTCAGCCAGCAGATGACAAGTGATAATAAATTTTCCTGATTAAATAAAATAACACTTGCTTTACGAGATCACTCGCAACCAATCCACCCAGTTCCCAGCATGCGTAGATGACATGGCATCCCGATCTGACAGAAACGTGGTGTCCTATATCCTATTTCTTTTAGTCGAACAGGGCCTTTTATGTCAGCAGCTGTAACATTAGAGCTGTGGATTGTAGACTTGCCTACAAAATCTTGCCTGAGGGATAATAAAATGTGGTAGAGATAAAGCACGATCATGGTATTTGCAACGCAACGCAAATTATGCATGCTCACCCCTTTCTCCAGCCCTACGAAGTAGAGAAAAAAGAGCGTTTTGTATCGGCACAAGTTAGTTCTGAAAGTCTAAACTTTGTCGCGTCTCTGTGTGACGCATATCTTAGGCGCTAATGCTAGTGCGTCATAAATGGCTGGGGAACTGTGCCTTAGAGAGCGGAAGTGATTGAGATGATATGCGAGAAAAAAAGTAGTTGAAAATGAAGTTGGTGCTAACAAGCGGTGGTGTGATATTATGGATGAATTACTCAAACAAAGAACATTGTTTTGTTTAATCAGCTTAGAACATTTTAAATTCACCTAACTGAATTTTATGCGCATGCCTTATCCTGATTGTCGCGATCTTGTGGTGGATCGTAAAGTGAAGTTGAGTTTTCATGCGATCCTCATGGGAAATGTTGGTTGTGATGCTGAATTTTGTACCTAGGCTTGCGTCAGCCGTTGCCTCTTGATTGAATATTCTTTGAAAGCCTCCGTCACCAGCACATTCTATCCCTTCACTTCTTCATATTCATTTAATTAGTTCCAGTTAACCACACGAGGTGTTGTGTTAGTCCACGTGTTAGTCATACGTAGGCAAAATGACTTTAGTTGGTAGTGCTAATATAACCTATGAAGGTGATGACTAAAAGGTCCAACCCATCTTAATACTACCCAGATGATAGCAACTGTTTGTTTAACTCTCGATTTAGATTGCGGGTGCTCGGTCACAGCCATTGCCTTCGATGATAAGCTGGATTCTAGGCTGTGCCAGCAGAGCAGAGTCCTTCCATTTACCGACTTTTGTGTCTTTTTTTGTCTTTAGGGAGGGTCCGGGATGCCATATTGGTAGCAAAGAAAAGCATACTCTATCTTACAATTCTCGCCTTTGCTATCAGTTTGGACGTTTTAGATGGCTGGTTTTTACCCTGTCTCTCTCCAATTTCGGTTCCACTTGCGCAAATTTTGGTGCGATTCATGCGGTTATTTATTGAGCGCTTAGCCTGCTAGTCATTTATTGACTGCTATACGACCATCACTTAAAATATGATTCTAGTTGCCTCTTAGGCACAGGCTTAATTTTCATATGAGTTAGTGTTTGTGGTTGACCCTAAGCCACCGGACCGGCTTCATGAAGACTTAAGGAAGTTATTTGAGAGGCTGTAGCAGACTTAACCATTGCGATTTCCATTCAAATTTTTTGACGTGCGGATATGAAAGTTATCGCATGGCAATGCCAAACCGTGTGCGGCGCATTGGTAAACACAAAGTTGACATAGTAGAATGGATGCAGGTGTATGAGTGTGATGTTTTCAGTTCTTTTTTGGGAATTTTTAGGGCCTCAAAGAAGCAAAACAACTGCTAACCTTTTTCTTTGCCACCCCTTGCAAATCCGTCGTATGTCAATAGACGTTGAAGACGCGAATTATGGTCATTGGTAGGGAAACAGACAGATTTTCTGACGCGGTAGAGGAGGAGCAAACTGCTAAGCTCGTTCTTTTAGACATTAAGTTGGACAAATCAAATGTTTCCTCTACTTTCTTAACTTAGTTCATTCCGTTTTTCATACAGGCAACGAAATTGGTGGTAGCGGTGGTCGAGTGTGGCAGCAGACTTCTGACTAAGACAGATTATCTGGTCAAAAGTGTGTACTTGGGACTGCTATTTGACATGAGCTTGACTGCTTTGTAGACAGCTGGTAATGGACTAGCAGTCATCGCAGAAAGTGGATTTGCCAGTATGGACGTTGTGGCAGGCAAAGAGCACGTTTGACAGTGAGAATGAGGAGTGCAATAGAGGCTTGGAGGGGAATTAGCTGAATGACAGTAGTGCGAAATTGCATTTTTACTTCTAATTGCATTGTATTTTGGATTTTTACTCCTCTGCTTTAATGAGGCACAGCTCCTTTCTCTTGTGGGATTTAGTCCTTTGCATCTACAACAATTTTACGGCAGCTTGATCAAAATAACATCAGGGTGGGTGACTTTAAAATGATTGCACTTTAGTTTGAATCCCCTCCTTTTCCAAAGAGTTCTGCAGCTTGACTCTGTGTGGATCATAATGATCAAGGTTAGGAGTTACTGAGCTCCCCTCAAAAGTGTCTACTGCCCTATTTTGCCATTATTTTTGCGCAAATGGTAGAATTTTGTGACTTCTTTGATCCGCATTGTACTATAGGGCCATACATATCAAGACGGTAGCAATTTTACGCTGCCTAGAGGTAAAAGTGACAGCAAAACGCCCCAATCAGTTGTGAATAGTGACCATAAAATTCATTCGCTACAGGTATCTGGAAAACGCTCTTATTAAAATAAGATCTTAAATGATCGTTGCCAAGCGTATCAAATATAACCTAAGTTGGCCACGAGGAGGGCATCACTTAGAGGGCAAACAGTTCAGGCTTAAATTAGAGGCACTTGAAATCAAGGTTTTGTCTGCGTAAACTGTCAAATCGAATTTTCACTATTGTGTTATGGAATGGCAATTTGAATTGCACATGCCTGCAAAAACATAAATGTTTTACATACTAGGTAATTACTGGTGAGGAATTCACGAATGGAAATCCACCCCACTACCTGCTACCAACGGGAAGCACTGCAAATCGCTTAAATTTTCGGCTGCAAAATCCATTCCTTTTGGGGCTAGACTCCACTACTTTAACTTGACAGGATCATAAAGTGTTTACTGGTTGAGAATAATTGAGCCTCTGCTTTTGAGAGGGAGGAGACTGACTGCATAGCTATAGGCGCGCTTACCCCAAAATCGCACAAATAGCAGGTAATAATAGTTGTTTGATGTCCTATTGAATTCTCACGCTTAGGTTCAGCTTTCGATCGCATGTTACTTGCAGATTGAGTAACTACCCTTATGAACAAGCAATTTGTCCGTGACAAGGGTGTTCATGTGCCGCTTATTGCCAGCCATCAAAGGTCACGGGCTCTACTTCATTTGATTATTAGGTCTAAGGAAGGGCTGCATAAATCTTATTTCTTGCCCCAAGTGGAAACTAGATTCGAAAATCAAGTAGAAGAGACAGGAAGAGAAATAGTGGGTACAAGAAGACACGGGTCTGCTGTAAAGGGAAATTAGCCGCGTAAATCTAGCGGCACCTCTGCAATGTTCGCACTTCTATCTTTCTCTGAAACAATATGCTGTTTTTAAAATATTGTGTAGATGAATGATGTGGGCATCGGTTTCTTCCCTTGATCTTAAAAACGGATTTTTTCAATGGCTCTTGCAACTCTTTTATGAGTAACACATCAGCTGCAGTCTCTAGACAAATTCCACAGTCGTGCTTCAAATTGCTTACAACACCCTCTTAGGAATGATAAAACTTGTTAAATCCATTTTTAATGATTCATTAAATAACAGGGTATACGATCTCCTGGCTGCTTGAAGAGATAGTAGCAGAAGTATTGGTGACGATGTCAGCCATTATCGAAATGAATGTTAAGGGCGCCGGCCTTGCATCTGTAGTAGAAAGCATGCCTGTCATACTTTCTAGGTGCAGACATATAACGGTTGAATTATATTATCTTCATCTACCTCTTTACCCCTATACGAATCGCTTTATTGTGGGCGGAGAACTGAGTAGGGTGAATGCCTCATCTGCGATACCATAAGCATCGATTATTAAGGCCACTTACTTACAATTGCGCGACCGTTGTCATGACGTTGGAAGCATTTGCAACCAATTTTGAGGCAAGGCCATGGTGGAGGCAATAAACGTCTAGTAGGGGATTCTCCACCTCTTAAGACTTCAGTGCTCATTACTCCTTCCAAATTAGGGGCATCGTTCGAGCAGGACTTTAGTGAAACTGTGTGGGTAAGAACAAGCAGGAGGAAGGCAATAGCATTTGAGTAAAACTTGGTTGATTTTATTGCATCTGAAATTGCTAATAGTCCCTGCACACTGTTCTTCAAACCAATTATCCTTATTCCAGTAAAGTAGGTGTAATAGATGTTAAAAATAAGGTTTGAGAACAGTGCGAACAACTTTTGATTTTACTAGAATTGCTAAAGTGTCTTTTATTATTGATTAATGAGACTGCTTCGTGAAAACACTGGGCTTGAATCGAATGATAAGTTGTTGTTTACTAATCATATGCAATCATGTATGCACGAAAAAGGCGAAATTGGTAAGCATTAACAACTACTTTCCTTCCTACTTCGTTCACAATGTTATTAATTTGTAAGACAGAGGAGCTTGGTCACTTTCTAAACAATGAATCCATCCATGACTCGCATAAATCCCCGCACTTTAATGAGCGTGAAGGCAAGTGCCAATTAAATGAAGTGCTTGCTCGTCACCCTTGATGGCCTCATTTCTGTGCAAGCCCTTTATTGTATAGGAAGCAGCTATCGTTAGCTTATGAAGTGGCCGTTCGTGATAAGCCCGGATCTAATAAAAATAAGCTTCGAAATTGTCTTTTTTAAAGCAATGGTCATTTTTACCGATTAGCTTCCGCGTGCCTTCTTTTATATATATCGTGAGTACTGGACCATGCATTTCGAACTTATATCACCAGAGATGGTACTAAGACCACATCGAAATAACCTTTGTTGTACTCATTTTTACTAACCAGTCAATAACTTATGCCATTGGAGAGTTCTTTGTGCGATGATAAATCGAAAGAAGCGTAAGGAATCCCACCGCATACCTCTTCCTCCTTCACCCCAACTACTATGCAAATTGGCTGCTGCCTCATTTGCGACACTTTCTTTGGCAATAATGGTAGTAATGTAATTATTGCTTAAAACTTGTGACCGTTGGTTGAAGGGTCATACTCTGTCTTTAGGGTGCGCTAGTAGATGCACTAGCCGTAACCGTTGAGGTCCTAAATGGTCACGCTGCATCAGCATCATCTTATTTTACATGCAAAAGGCAACGCCTATTGCAGTAGTGTGGAGACTTTACTGGAAGCAGACTCATTTCCATCGTAAGGAGTGTTGTTCACGCCTTCCCACCATTTAATTACCGGTCTGGTTAAATTGCTGTTCACACCTCCGGGCAAGTCACGATCCTCCAGATAACGCGTTGGGCTAAGGCGCTGATTTCTGCACTTCCTTATTTCAAGCTGATGTGATTTCGCTGCTCAACTGTGGCAACTACACAGGCACGAGACTGTACTAGAAAGTAGACCAGCATTCACGAGCCTGATAATAGGCTATTAGAAATCGAAGATGAGTCGGAGTTGCCAGTAGAAACTGATTGACTATTAAATTTGGCACATTATTAGTGATCCTGAAGTTCGTCTCTGAGTGACAAATGTCAAAATCGATGCGCAGCTCACAGCTTTTGATTACGTCTGCCGTTTAATCTTGCTTCTCTTCCTTTTATAGCCATAACCAAAAGATAATTTTATTCTGCCGTTTAAACTTGTGCTGATAGATTGCGATAGGAGTAGTCGTCGCAGCGCATACAACAACTTTTAAAATGAAATTAGTTTATGAGGTAAAGGAGAAGTGACCACTACTTCAATTTTCAATTCTCACAAAGCGATGCCTCCGCAAGGAGCACCGAAAAGCTCAGAAACGCGTGTACACCAAAGAACTTATGTAGCCACCTCCAACTCCTCACTGGACCGTTTGATAAGTTTAGTGTCAAGGCTTGAGCTGAGTCGAAATATTTAATTATAGGGTAAATGAAGATGCAGACCATGATGCAGGCCATGCATAAGGAAACGGCTACTTAAGGCCCACTATCATATTTTCTGGGTAAACGCGTGATATAATTAATATTCTTTATTGAAGGATGTCACTTAAGCAGACTTTGGAGCTTAGAATGAGTAAAGACATAAGAAAGCAATGTCGTAGATAATTGCTTTTATTGTGTTTTTGATGGAAAAGCAAGTGGATGGGTTTATGTAGAGGTGAGCAGGCACGGTCTGGTACCTCACTTTGCATTTTGTGCGTTGATGGGAAAACTCACTAATAGAGTATCGTTTCCTATTTTGAATTTCATGCAGCCCTGAGAGCTACCTATTCAGGATCGACAGATATTGTAGAGGATGTTATAAGTTGTAAGCGCTTTAGAATGGAAAAAGGTGAAAGTACATGTTCCGCAGCACAAAGGCAAGTGTGGATGCTAGGTGATCTATAAAGTTACAAGTGATAACGCGCGTTGCAATTCAATAATCGTTTGATCATAGCCTCATGTCATGGGCAGATGCGGTCCGAGACCACTCTGCTTGATAAATGGCCACTGATGGCAGATGAGTTGGCTGAAGACAACTCACGTACAAACTTCCTCGCATTCGACGACTAGTCACAATAAGCAATTAAATATGGCCGAAGTGACGCAGATAACCAGCCTCAACCTTCAGATCCATCTTTAATTGATCTGTAAATACGTTCGTACTAGCATATATTGGATATCAAGCGGTGCCAAATGGAACCCTTTCCTACCTAGCAAGATGCTAATTTTTTGGTCTGTGTGCCGCGGTCTACTTAGTTGGAGAATATCAAAGGACCGACTAGTGTCAAAAAGTAAAATGCTGCTGCAAGGACTGTCTTAGTAGGGACGAATTACGCAATACCTTACTTTTAATTCGTTTCCTGCCAACTTATGACTAACTGTGCGTTTCGATGTGAGCAAGAGGAGAATGCAAGGCTGTAGCACAAAATTTTGTTTACTTGGATGATTGTGAATTCCAAACTAGTGAGAGCTTCCAGAAGATTTTAAATTCAGTAATCTATAAGCATTTATTTAATGCAATAAAGACGAATAAAAATCGTTTTTAGGATACCAGTTTGAACTTCTGTGCCTACTTTCTCTCATATTGCCGAGAATTTCGTTGCAGGAAGCTGCCATCTTTAAGCCAGCATGGCCGCTTTCGTTCATTGCATTCAATTCACCAAACGAGGCAACAGAGAAAACGATCAGCCCTCAGGGAATTAAGACCACAAGCACTTGCGCAATTCGTAGGCATCTCTACCACATGGTTAGACCGATGGAAGGTACAGATGAATATTCACTTAATTTTTCTGTTAGGCATAGTGATTACTATCCAGTGGTTCTAAAAATCAAACCACTTCAAGGCTTCCCAGAAATCGCACAAAATCGCAGTGGCATGGAAGATTAAGAATTGTCGCACAGAATTGAAGAGGTCATGCCAGTGTCAAAAACGCAGCCAGCTGACAATAACCAATTAATTAATAATTGCAAATTATTAGGGCCAGAATTTTGTGCCTATAGAGTGGTACGGATGTTTGTAGCCTACAGGTGGCGCCTGTCTTGACATGCACAGCTATGATTTCCAATGCGACCGCTGCCTCTTAGTCACCTGTCGCGATCGCAACTAAGCACGATCCAATCCACTTTATTGCAAAAAAATGAAAACAATCCTGTGGTAAGCATTTAAAGAGAGGGCAATGTGAACCCTTTATTAAGGAAACAATTTTGAGTCACATTGTCTGCAATTTATGATCCCAATGGTCGAGTAAATTCCTACTAGTTAAAGACCAAATGTTAATTTTCATAAATAAGCTAACGCATTTTTATTCCAAGGCATAATATAACCAGAATAATGCTCTAACATTTGCCATGATCTTGCCAAGTCAGTGTGTCAAATAGGTTAATGCCACACCTGCTGAGTGCAGTTTATTCGTAAGACATTCGACGTTCATAAATTACACAGCGTAGTGCAAATGAGTTCGATGCGAATACAGAGAAAACACAAGAGCATAGCCGCAGTCCGTCTTTTAGTTTTTTCTGCAGTCCTCCTAATTTCACGCTTAGCTGCTTTTTTGGCAGTTATAAGATTTCTCGCGTTATACGTTACAATTTGGACCTGACTGGTAATTAAGGGCATGTTTTCGTAAAGAAAGCTAGAATAGTGCAAATGTGTGGAGCTGTGTTACTTTCACTCACTCGGATCCAGAATTGATCAAAAGTTAGCTTGGCAGTTTGATTTACTTAGTAATATCTCGCCTCAGCCCTCGTAGTAAATTTACAAAAAATTAAGGTTTCGCGAGTGAATTAGTGTTAATTTTTGCACAGGAGATTGATAATGCGTCCAGATAGGACCGGGAGAGTGGTGAGCGCGATGCCAATGGTGGTGATGATGACAGGGGAGAAAAACCTTTAGCTGTTGGCTCATCTGCAATCATAATTTGGCTGACAAAGTCAGTATTGCATTCGAGACTGCCGCTCCATAAGTCAAGGACCTATAATAATTTTGGATTTTAATCACATTTGCGTAACGATCATTGTGTGTAAGGAATTATTAAAACAAATGGTTAAAAGTAGAATCTGCCTCTCAAAGTCACTTTTAACAGGCTGAAACGCACAAATCCCTTTATTAGCTCTATTCTACACTTACTTGACCCTGTTGATTACTTTCGCGTTCACCTAGCATACACATTATAATGTGTTTTAAAAGGAAAATTCTGGAAACATAACAAATAATTCGTCCAAAATGCTAAAAATTACAAAAGGGCTTTGGCTACTATTGCGGTGCTGCTTGTGCGACAGTAGTGGCATGAAAATTCGTCGAATCCTTACAAGTCGCTCATTTGACGCATCCCAAATTTTGTTCTATCTATTGTCTACTAAGGTAAGTAGAGGCGATCTCAGAGCGGCTTTATTTCTGATAAATGCGAACAATCGAAAGCATATGGCCACACTCTTACATTGGTAAAAACTGTCATTTGCCTATTTATTTTCGTATTTATGCCTTTATGTTTTCGTTTTTTTGTTCGCATAAGTTAAAAACTAACTGTGGAATGCTAAGTTTATTTTTGATGACAACGCATTTCTAAAGACCAGATCGCTGTCAGACTTAAACCGTTCTTTGCCATATCTAGCTCACACTACTATTGACCTCTCCTCGTCTGATTTTCTCGCACGATTAATGTGCGCAAGGCTGCAGTTGCTATCAAGCAGTCCTTGTAATTCGATTTGCTCATCTTACTGGTGCATCTACCAATTGGATTACTCAAGCTTTTGGGATTTGTGACTCAAACTCGAAAGCAATGCAGAACATAGTTAATGCCACGCAGTAACAACATTGATTCTATCTCATTTTTGCATGCATCTTTATTCGTCAATATGAGTCCCCTCCATTTTGTCGAAAGGCCCGAATAAGTGGTGCATTTTCTCTTGAGCATTTGATAGGGTAAGACAACCTTCATTTTGTGTACAATGTTCGCTGTTGTAAGCAGTATAAAAAAATCAAGGCAGGAAAAGCCGTTCCTGCACTGGTTGCGGTTTGCGATCAAACGTATGCTTGTCAGCCTACTGACAGAAAAAATTGAGTGCTTAAAAATCAGGGCGAAAGATCGTAAAACCTCTGATGGAGTAGTAGCAAAGTAGAGGATTCGTAAAGAGAGAAGTGTTTTGTACCAAATGAAAAGCTTAAATGTCTTAGACTTGAATGGTGACAGGTAGCGTACCTATTTTTGAACCACAATTTTCGTCAACACTTTGAGATCCCTCGGTTACATGTGTCGTCATTACTGGCGTATTTGAGTAGCGCCTACTAGGAGTGCACAGTGTAGGCTTAAATGCAACAGACTGCACATTTTTTTCAACCACTTTAATTGCGGAATCTTTTTAAATGTGTTCATTCAGCTTTGATTTAAATTGTAACTAGCCTTATTATCGAAACACTGGCTCGAAATAAATTTACTGAGTGGCAGAAGATTTTACAATAAGCATATGCTGACAAAAAGACAATTTGCTCCTTTCGTATTTTAATTGGTTGTCCTGACCTCTGATGTTGTGCAAGCTGTTAAACTTTGAGAATTATAAGTCAACTCTTAGCCAGTTCCTACGCAACAATTTTAGGGCAATTTTCTTCAGGTTGTTGAACCGTTTGTAATGAAGTGCAGCCTGAATGACATGCAAATGCGATTGGGCTGATAGAAATGTTTCAGCTAACATAAAACACCTCCTAACTGCTAATCATCAAGAGACTTACTACCTTAACTATGTCCTTATAAACTCGCATCACCGCTTTCTACTGTTTGCGTCGTGCTTATACCCTAACCATCGCAAGTCCCTTCTCTCGATTCAATTATGACCATTAGGAAGGATTTCTGCTTGCAGCTTAACTGTCATTTGACTGTGTCGACTCACTCACTAATGCATTGAATTGCCACTTTAGACAGATTTTGACTAGCAAGTAATCAGCACTGGGCGAGTCAAATCCCAAGCTACTGAAGCCTAATAGCTCAGCATGCCAAGAGAGGTGCCGCAACAAAGCCACAACAGTGCGGTTCCATAATGGAGCTATGATAAACGAATACAATCACTTGTACTTAATCCAGTGAGTTTTAAAACAATAAAAACACTATGTCAAAACTCTTAGTCACTGGGAGTTTCGTTGATTAGAAAGAGCACCGATGTATACTTTAATCGGCAGCAGTCTCGGACGTCAAACAGATGTGGTCTGGAATGGAGGTTTCAGATATACAGTGTTTGAAGGCGCATGACAAAAGTGAAAGCAATCATTTGTAGCTATGCATATCTACAAACCTCGGTTTTTAATGCGCAGCAAAGCATCGGCTACACAAGCCAAGGGAAAGGCGTTTGCTTGTTGCAGCAGCAAAAACCTAAGTGCACAATGATGATCGAACACAGAAATCTAACCTAAGAATTCAGGTAGGAAGCCGTGACTTGTCAATATGTCGTGTGCTATGTTGAGCTGCGCTGTGCTGTGCTGCGGTTTCAAATATAACCAAGTCCCGATAAGGTGATTGCTTCCGGTCTTATAAGCGACTGATCTTACCAAGAAGCAAAAGCTAACTCTGCATGGGCGAAGTGAATGCCTTTTGGTTGCTTAGCCTTTAAGGTCAGGATTGTTTAAACAGGATTAGAGGATTACAAAAGGAATCAGTGGTTTTAAGGCAAGGAGAATCAGCCAATAAGTACTTCCAGGCATTCACACTATTGATGGTCGAAGCACGAGCACCAGAAGTTGAGCAAAACCCAGCCCACAGGCTGCATCTCAACGAGACACAAACTTTATGCATTATTTACAGGACTTCTTGTTGAGAAGTTAAGAGCCTTAATTCTACAAACATGACTAATAGGCGGAGCAAGCATCCTACACTTTGGGCCTACCAAATAGCCTGCCGAAAGGAGTAGGCTAGCAGGCGTGATCACACCGAAAATGATAACCCGCATAGCAAGCCAACTCTCATCATACCAATCAACATCGGGCTAAGAACTAGGCTTTGTAATTTCTACGATGCCCAGGCGTTCCTGATAACTGCGTCTGAGGCATTTGGTTGGAACCATTGTTACCAAAAATTTTATAGTAATACACTGCGATCCCTAAAGTATTCGTTGTATTCCAGGAGGATAGTTGAAATTTCCCCATTCAAATAGCATCTAAGCTGATGCATCCGGGTCCACCTTCTTCCTCTTCACGATTTTCGCTTCTGTTGGCATGGGTTGACCCCGTACATCTGAACAACCGAACTCAGGTCAGCCTTTTGAAATGGCATACATACACGACTGTTCACTCCCAGTCTAACTGTGTCTAGGTACCAGTGGCTTTTAGTTGGGTGAGAAATGAGGTCGAGACAATTAGAATTGTCAACGTTGGTGTCCAAAATCCGCAATTGCAATTAAGGGCCGAAGCAGTAGCTCATGCTTAACATGGGTTCCTTAGAATTACATAGACAAGATTGCCCCGCAGGCACCGATTTGTTACCAGAATTGACCGGTGGAATGATAGTCCACTATGATGCAAAAATGGCATCATCTAGCACGCCTTAGCTGCACTTTAATGTAGTTTTACGTGAATTCACACACAAAGGCATTTCTTCGAGCCTTATTTTACTCTCCCGCGAATTTGTCATCACGAGATGGATTAATTTAACCTGAAACTTATTTGCCCAGCACATTTCCCAGTTGCTTCAATAGTTTGACTTTACGTTAAAAGGGGGCATGGAATGTGTGCCGACGAGGAGGGATGTAGTCAACATGAGTGGGGAATTAAGCCTCAACGACATGTATGTGCCTGCGCGCCTACGATACATGGAACAATTCGGCTAATAATTCTTCGCCCTATCGAGTTTCTCCTTCCATGGCTGCTAATCAAAGAGTTGAACATCTGAACCATGGTGGATTGGAACCAAATCGGTTTCCCAAATAAAAGTTGCATTTTTGATTCAAACAAGATAACGTGTAATAATTGTCTCTGATAAGATTCAAAGTAAATCTATGGCGATGCAATACAAATTTGACTGAATGTCCATGGAAGAGTCGCAAACAGTAAAAGTGGATTGGCTTTAGTGGAAGATATAGAGTAATTTTGTCTCTTATGCTAGACTGATTCGCAGACAGAGATACCACAAGACCGCCCTGCCTGAGTGACGGAGACGAACAACGTGTCTGAAAGTTGGGTGGGTGCGTGCGTGCGTGATAGCAGAGTGGTCAATGAGAGGTGGCGGAGGCGCAGCGCTCTATAGCCTCACGCATCAGGTTGACCTTAACCCCGTATTGATCACTAACACAACACACATCTCCGCGATATCGACCGAACCTAAGGAATTGTGCAAAGGTGCTGAGACCCACAATTTTTTAGAATGTTGCCACGATTATGGCAACGCCTTGTTAATAAAACAAAGCTAAGCATTTTAATGGTGCAAGCATTCCAAAAGCTTTCATGCCATCAAGCATGCTGAGAGTCTGAAAATTCACAGTGAAGCATCCATAATTCAAGATTATTCGATGCCGAGTGTGGTTTGCCATTATCACATGCCCAGTTATTGGCCTCCATGCCTGCACGCCGATCTCTACCGTAACGTTTCCTTGAACCTCCTCTACCAGTATAGACCTGATCACCGACTTTTCACATTGCTACATATTTCTGAATGGTTTTGATCGTACACCGTGCACACTTTGTCAAAAATTTGGTGGCCTTTAGCAATTGTCCTACCTCATGCATTTTAAGAAGGCGGCTGTGCATAATTGAAATTAACGAGTGTTACCTCTATAAAGTGCTCTACTTTCTAGAGGGTAAGGTTGCGTCCTAAAGAATTAACTTTGAAATGTGAGCAAATTTTTTCCAGATCCCAAGTTCTGAACCCCGTGTGAGACAAGGAGGAAACTTATACAACATCCAATTTCAACTTTTGTTTAAAACGCGCCTTACAGCTAACAATTTTGTCTGCTATGCGAGAATCAACGGACTGACTTCCTTTCGCTTAGCGATCCCTCAGAACATTACGATTAGAGCATGAGCTGACCTTCCAGACTAATTAAAGTGTGTCAATTTTAAACAGATGTAAGGATATCTGTGGTTTTACGGGGTGGCAACCGCAGCGAAGCAGAGGACATATGGGTGCTAATTCGAGTTGGCCTGCAAGTAGAGAAGTGGCTTTGTTTCCTAAAGTACAGCCAACTTTGCAGACGATTTTGGATGAGACAAGTGTAGAATACGGGCAGTTGGATGGTTATTGGTTGATGGTCAGTGAGATTTCTCCCTGGAGTGCACGAAGTCTGTAAATTGTGCCTTAATGTAATGGCTATGCAGAATAAGCGGCTGTGATTAGCAGACCAGGTGTGGTCTGTTTTACAATCCTACCAACTTGTTTCCTTTGTGAATTGCACGTCGTGTGTATTCCCCGCTAGAAAGACAAGTTACCTAGCCTGAAGTTATGTCCCAATCACAATGACTTGTTCGTGAGTGACTGCATCCATGTATACAGACGATATGGTGGGTGTTGGTGTGATTAACATGACTGAGGAAAAAAAGTGCACGCAAGACTGCCAAACATAGGGACTAGGCGACAAGTTTACTACTGATAGCTACTGAGTACATTGGCAAACAAACTTTATCTAGTCTCCTCATTTAATTCAGCTACTAAGGTAGCTTGCAGGTCACTACTTACTACAAGCTTCCCATTCATCGAATACCGCCAAAAATTTTGTATGCTATTTTGAGATGGCATAGCACCCACAGCTGTACTCCCTAGTTGCGAGAAGAGGATACTTTGCCCAAACCCATGAACAAACTACTTATCTGGTCGACCAATCTCTTTGTTTCCCTGCGATCCACGTATTGAAAGGGATACGTCACTGTCCTTCAACGATATCAACGCCATGCATCGAAGCCCACCTATAGCAAGTAGCGAGTTGTCATAATATATTAAAACCAGCCAGATTTCCATTAACTAGGAATAGAAGTATTACCTTTGTCATAGTTTTTCTATGGCGATAGCTAAACAAGACTAAAAAAAATTAAAAATGCCGTCAATTGAGTTAGCATTGATAATGCATCCAATAAAGCTCTTTTTCTTTTTTTATTTCAAACTTAGCAGTACTGACTCTTCTACTTCAACTTCAACAAACGTATTTCTGCAATTTGGAATCTATTTTGATTTCGCTACTTTGTAAACCATTGTAGACCGCATAAACTCAAATACTACCTAATTTAGCGAATTGATTGACAGTAGTTATTCAACCCAAAAATGCTTGTGAAAGTATAAAGCCAAATTTTGGTTGGCTTTGACAGAGAACCCTTACTAATCTTTTACAGTATTAACAACACTTCGATGTCAAGTTCATCGCTGCAAATTTAGTTCCGTTTTTTACGAGAAATCCCAACATTACGTCGCCATCAGCTATCCAGCTACCGCTTCTTGTAAAATAGTAAACAGGTCATTAGTAGAATTATTACTTTTGTGCAATTCTTCAAATTGCGCTTAAGTGATTTGTCTTCTTCTTCTCGGTATAGCATTACCTGTAAAATTTTGCCATCAGTAAGGGGCAAGTTCAACTTGTACGCAGGCATGGTATTTAAGTGGAAGCTATTATAGAAGGCGTACGGAATTACAATTCTTGCAGTCAAGTGTGGAACTAAAATCTTCTAGTTATTACTTTAATAGCTAATTCTTCTAGAGAAATTAAGCAAGGCCAAACAAGTTACAGGAATTAATGTGCTATTCATTTTGCTAGGTGAATCTGAATTCATAATTTTCGACTTCATTCCGAAGCTGGCTCATGTTGACTCCCTTCTCCACCCCATTGTGATCCTATATGCAAATATATTGTTCTATCAATTTTTGATGTTCTTCTATTTAGCGGTGACTACCTTGATCTGCTTAAGGGATCAATTAATGAATGTCTGTCACCACAAGTTTGACAGTGTTACTGCTTTGGCTGCCACTTTGCTGAGGAAGTAAAAAAAATGGTTAACCTTCTCTTCGTCCTTGTCTTTTGCGCTAACAATTGCCTCACCTCCTTCTCCCTCATAAGTTACTGCTTCCTGATGGGTGCGTAACATTCACTGGATCACATTATGCGACTGGTAATAGCTGCTCTTCGTTGTTGCATTTGTCATATGCATGGGTTGCAGCCATCCAATTGGCAAACCTCATTAATCTGGGTAAGAAGGTTTGCAATTTTCTATCCATTCTTGCAAATATAGCAGGCAGACAGGGCTATGAATGTCCGATTGCGCGGTAATCTAGAGTCGAATACCATGATAATTACTTAACGAGAAAAGAAGAAACTGGCTCGTTCCATGTTAGCCGAATTTACTACAGCAATGTCTACCGCTTAAGTGAGCGCTTGCAATGGCTAAGCTGAACTCTTTTATGAGCGTTGATCACTCTGACTTGTAATTTGTTGCTTGTGCTCTGATTTGCTTTAGAATGCGCAGAAATTTATCGTTGATCGTCTTTAAATCCTTAGCGTTAAAAATATCAGGTAGCGTGCACTGTCTAGCTTAGGATAACGAAACGCAGAAGTGTTTCTTTGGTCACTGTTTGCCCTCTGGAAGTGTGGCACCTTAGGTAAATCAAAAATCAAACGTTGGTCTATTTTTGCATTTAAAAAGACGATATCAACAAAAATCTGATTCGACTTGCAACATAAATCAGGAACCCATTTGAGCGTCTGCCTTCGGACAATGCGGCGTCATTTAGGCATTGCTAAAATCACCGTTCGAACGAATGCAGAGTGATGCATATACTCTGCGCCATGTTGCTAAGTGCACCACATCATATTTTTTACAAGAAAATGTAAATAGCTGTGCCGTAATTTTTATCCCACCAGAATTATGGTGAGAATGCGCCTTGTGCTATTTGTGCATAAATAGTTGTGAGAGCCTTTGTAAATTACTATCAATTTGGATATTCAACGTTAAAAATTGATTCGTTTAAGTGATTTTCAATCTCCCAGGTGCGATGGCCATTGCCACGATTTTGTCATGGCCATATGCACGTAAACGCGATCTGTAATGGACCAGCCGGGCCTTTTTCTCGGGTTACTGCCATATTCCATGATGGATCTTGTGCCCCTACCATGTACTTCTAAAAACTGTGAGCGCGTAGACTTTTGTTTACCATTGACTGCTCAGCCTTTAATTTTTCAGTGGCAGCACTCTAAATTTGACACGCAGAGGCAATATATATTGCAGTAAACTTAAGTGCAACGAAAAGTGGGTTACCGTGCCTAAGCACGTGTTCAGCAGGTGCTTATGTAGACATTGATATGATTGCGGATTTATAGCTTCAGTGCTGTTTATCTGATGTTTGTACTAATTTTAGAAAAGCAGTAATAATTTTATGCGGTGATATCGGCACTCAAATTCGGTTCATCAAATTACATGCACTTTTTATCAAAAGAAACCTCTTGTCAGTTTTTACCAGAAAGACGCAAAATACTCAGAATTTTGTCTCTTCTGCTCATTTAGTGGTGATTTCGACGTTTTTAGTCAAAAAGTAAGCGTTGCATCCTTTTTCTACTGCACTAGAACTTTTATTACGATAGTTGACAGTACATAAAAAGATGGTTACTAAATTAAGACTTTTGTATTAACGAATTTTGAGGTACAAAGCGATATTTACTAAAACATCCCACAGCAGAGCCCGCATTTGCGAACCACTGAAATAGGGCGGTAGATATTAAAGTTTTCCATCCTCATTTGGAAGGACATGTGGTGGTTCACCAGTGAAATAACCTTTCGATCTTTTTTAACTTCGACGCCTTCTGCAAGCATGCTCTTTACGTCACTCCAACTAAATTGTCCACTGATATTTGCACATACTTGAAAATGGTAATGCTTTCCCTCTGCGTGAACCCCCATTCTGCTCATAATAATGGCTTAAGAGTTGACGCAGATGCTTTCCTTTCCGATCTTGTGTTTGCTACTTTAATCAATATTTTCTTCGTGATGTTCTATCAAGCGTAATGAGGAGTGGCGGAATTTAAGGCAGCTTCTTTTTTCCTCGCTGAATCAAAAGCGAAATCGAAACCGAATATTTGCGTTGATTCTCACCACCACGCACTATGGTGTTCACACTTGGCCAAAATGAAGAGGCACAGGATCAAACATATTTTGATGCCATGTCTCGAATCGAGTTAATCCTGTTTCTCTAAACAATAGTCACGACACCACCATAGACCCTGCAACACCTTTTACTAATCGAGTTCCACACTGGACGACGGGGAAGCATTCAATCATAATGGCGTAAGGCATGCTCATAAATTCTCTTTAACATCGGTCGCTGCATGCCACTTTACTAATTTGCCATCATATCCCAGTCTTGGTTCATTTTAGCAGTTTGTGCCTTCCTTCTTCAAAATCTTCTCCTTTTAAATTTAAAGCACGTTTATAGGCTGAAGCATGGAGATAGGATCAAGAATAAATAGCGCTAACGCACGTGGAAGCTTGACTCATGGAGAGTTTCGTGCCTAAGTAATGAGGTAACGGCCAATTCGCATTGCCACAGAGAGGTGTCTTTAAAATGGCAGACATTCCTTAATACGTGCTCTAAATGCGGCCTTGTCTGCACAATTCACGAGTCAAGGGAACAGGAAGCAACAGAATGACTGATATTATACAAACTGTTGCTTTAAATGCCATCGAATACCCTTTTGAATGAGTTGCCAGTACAATTTAATTTAACTGATCAGATGAACTGTTGGCAAATTAAAGTCACAGCATGCATAACTTGCTCCCGATTAAAGGGGACACAACAACCCTAGACAAAAACTAGCAGAGATGTCATTTCTCTAGACAAGAAGCTTTGGTTAACTAATAACTACTATGCCGTTGGTTAGCAGAGCATTCCAGTTCAAGGCAGTTCAGCGTTTGGTTTGTGTTGGGTAAGTCGAAAAGCCCTTGTCAGCAAGTAAAAATGGGAGAAGTAAGATGGATCAAACTGGACTTTGCTTTAGCTATTCTGACTCATCAGTCTAGTGTCTGCTTTCGTATATCCATTCTCTGGTCCCTTGTCTGGTGCACTGCTATGTAAAGCCATAAATACTTCAGATTCGTCAACTGTGATACCAAGTAACCAAAGATATGGAGCAGTTTTGGACTGCCAGCAACCTCTATCCAACCATCTCATTTCCATCCTTTCCTTATTCCAACTTTTATAATCTGGTAGCTCATGAGAAAATGTAATTAAACTAGAGAAATAGAGGCGATACCGGAGAGAGATGTCAATGTACCCCCTTGGAAGGAAGAAGCAGCATCTAGTTTGGTTGACTGTTTCTCACCCATTGCAGGAATTCCGGCCTGCTTCGTCAGCATCGGTTTGCCAGCTCTAAGAATCTCAGCAATACATCCATCCAACAATACATTAATATCTTGTTGCTGTTGCTGCTTAAATAGGCTGCTAATCTTAATCCGACCTGAGGAATGCATAGCAACAAAGACCATCCCCATTTGGTTCTGATAGACTGTACTGACCGGCTTTTTGTCAAATTGTAGAGAAATTTCAAACCTAAAGGTCGGCTTTCCTACTTAGTTACCCATCAGGCGCACTCAAATTCAAATACTTCTTTTAAGGACAGAAGAATGGTGTGGCCTGACACGTCGCGAATCGCTAACTTGTTTATAAACTAGGGTCATCAATTGACTTCGTCCCCACTGAAGTCGGTTATTTCTGCTATTTTGCCCAAGCAGCAATAAATTCGGGGATTTAGGGACAATGGTCTCAGGTGGCCGATTAGCTCTCCTCAATTTCATTGTTGTGACAAATCCTGACATTGTAAGTGTTTCTTGTGGTAGAATGTCACAAAGACCCAAACAAAGACCCAAGGTTGCAACTCTGGCATCATACCCTTGTATTCTTAATTAGCTTTGTATTCCTTCCGCGCGAGCGCTGGTTATTCATCTAGAGGCAATTTCAGTAGAAGACGTCTTATCCCTAAATTCCACTTTAACTCATGGCATCCTATTCTACTATTGCAAATAACAGTTACCGTCCATTGTTTTGCAGGGTCTTAAATGCGATCGTTCACTTATTTGAATCCCTGATCTCCCCTGCCTTATTTGGGTAGCCAACAAGTGGAGGCAAAGGTAGCGACTAGAAGAGGTGGTAAGGCTAAAATCACCCCCGCTTGCTTTGTGGATGGATGGTCGCATGGCTGCGTCTTGCGCGTTGTCGATCTAGAAAGTGCTGACTAAACTGCTTGTTCGTGTTCCTACTTTTGCGCGGGTTTTTCGGGGTAACAGGCTGAGTTGAATCTGGGTGGCATAAAATACTAGGAAAGAAATTCAGGGCCCATTAGACAGCATCGTACGAAGATCATGACCCATGTGAGTGTGTTATGATGCAGAAGCTTAGGCCCTTGTATACATTTTGAAGAGTCGATGCGATAGCGTGTTATACGCTTAAATCTGCAGTGTGTCGGACATTATAGCATTTGATGGCTCTATTTGCCCTACTAATTGACAATCAGTGGAATAGATTATTGGAAATGCAAAATCATCTTAATAATCTGTCAACCCTCGTCTATTAAGTTTGTTTTTATATTGTACCTTCAAGAATGTTGTTCGCATTTTATTTTGATGCAATAGTTCTAACTGCGAACTCATACTCATTCCATTAACATTCAAAAATTTAATTCTACCATTTGTATTGTCCTTAGAAGTAAAATAACGTGTTTTGGGTTTTCGCTCATTCACAGCAAATGGCCTTATATTGTGGGCGTGATTGGAATCGCATTAACCAAACCAGTAAAGGTGGACTCCTTTGTCATTTTTGGTTGCGGACTTTGAAATTAAACCTCTTTGAGTGGTCTCACTGGACCTGCTTTTCTTCGTGATTCTAGGTCTCGTTTCAGCCAATTTTACCAGTAACTGACACTCCTTCCTCTTGCATTTAAAGCTAAAAGACGTCTATAATATTCGGTAGAAACTGCAGGACAGATGGTTGTTAACTGTACACCATGAGAGTTTCGGACTACCTTATTTGGTAAACTTTTTTTACTCTCTGAAGTAGATATCATAGTGGGAGATGATGAAAATTAACCAACTGCACTCACATGGTAAAAATCGAAGAGACACCAACGACAAATTCTCGGCTCTCGCTACTTCTACTGCAGTCACATGGTAAATGTCGATGTGTACTAACCCGCATCAACGTAGCACAACCTCCATGGAGGTAAGCAGTCCAGAGGCTGCCACGTGACACGGTTGCCAGCGTCTACATGCCTTCATTGCTCACCCTTTCTTCCATTTCACTTGCCAACACACCTATCCACTGCATCATCACAGCAAATGCATGCTGGTCCTCTTTCGCCTGCAATTCAATCCTGCCAATCGTAGAGTCACAATTACCTTGACACAATCATTCACAATGAAGTGTTTCGATGCAATTTCCACTAGCATGCCCACACGCATGCCTTGGTGGCCATGCAGACGTGCATGATTGCAGTGCAGTTGGTGGGCTCACCAAAAGGCTAAAGCATGAAAGCCTTTCACATTGACGACTTATTTGTTTGGATAGGATGAAGGCCATGGCGATGGCGTGATTGGTTGTAAAGGCGATGCGTGATGAGAAGTGGCATGGCTGTAGAGACGTGGCACTTATGAGCAGGGAAGGGAGCGGGTGAATGAGGAGGATGAGGAGGAGGAGGAGGATAACGTTGGGTGGGGAGTAAGAAAGGACAAATGAATAAAGTGTGCCAGCAACCGCGCGTCCTCGGGCTTTCCACTATGCTGCAACACGCACGTACTAACTTGCACCGAAGTAGCACCGCCTCAAAATTATGAGCCTTAGTAATCCTCTAAATTTAATAAAAATGCAGTTCAATACTTGGCAAACGTTGAATTGATGGTCATCATAACGCAATCCCTTTTCGAGTCAGAAAAATATCCGCCTGGCTCGTCATATCTATAAAAGTTATGTTTTTTGGTGTATTCTTCCATATATAATGGTGGAAGCAAGGCGAAATATGATTATGGTCATTTGTGGTATTACGGCTTTAAAAGTGTCTTGTCATGAGCATCAAACACATTTGCCACGGCAATACGGTTCTTATTTTTGTATCTAAATTTACTACATGTTGATAATTGGCTTCGTCTAGATTTGGTTAGCACGAGTTTGTCCAACTCTGCAAGATGAGTTAAGCTGGACGTTCCATTCCTCCTAAGTGTACTCCTTCAGCGTCATTCAAATGCTTACCGATCGTAACTTTTCTTAAAATGCAAACTAAAGCAAATTATTGCCAGCGGCCTGGTTTCAATTATATAAAACTTTACTTCCGCAAATCTCACCACCTCCAGACTTGACGTCGGCCATATAATTTGCACCATGAAGGAACCAATGACACCACATAAATTGTACGACTGAACAAAAAATCAAAGAAGATGCCGAAGAGTCTATCAGTATTGCTGGTAAAATGAGTAGTTAATAAGCCTTCCTACCTTTAGAATTTCCAAATATATTTGAGGCAAAAAACAGCCCGTGCAATTAACTGCAATTAAGGTTGCACACTAAAAGTCCAAAACCGAATATTTGATCAGTATTTTCTTATGATCTGGAAGGCAGGTGGATCTTCGTACATACCGCACACATACACCGGACAAATACCAAGTTTAATGCCAAGCTCGCTTTTAGCACTTTGTAAAAAGAACAAAGAGCAGTGAATGCATGTTAACACCGCTGGCAGAATGGCAGGCATACTTTGTCACAGCCAAACAGAATCACTTCTGTTAATCGTAATTACACGCATAAAATATGCAGCAGGAATTAATGCTTTTATAAGGCAAATATTTATGGGGCATGCTATGATCAGATCTAGCAAACCCTGTTAGTATCGCCAAAGTTATGTTTTGTAATTGTCTTCGATAGCCAAAGACTAGCAAACCAGTGGTTGTGAGATATTATGTGTCAAGTATCTTGTGCGTTCTTAACACTGCTCTACCAATAGCAATTAAAGGTGTACAAGCTTTAATTGTTTGCCATATGAAATGCTTATGAGGTCATTCACTGTCGTGACTATATCAATTCACACGTTTCCTAGCCCTTCCTTCAGCATCACCACCTCGGTTCAGCTGACAGTCTTTGCAACTGCACTTCCAACTGGGATGCCGTTGCTACTTAATTGCTATTCAGTAGGAGTATTTGCTCATGATTTCTCATAGTGTAATTACTGGCGTTACTCATGATTCCTCCTCTGCTCTTCTGCCACTCTTACCATGAAAAGGTTAAACTATTCTAGATGTCTTTAGCATGGCAGAAAGAAGACATGAAGTAGCTGCGTCTCAGGCTCTGGGGAGCTACTACGCCGTCCTCCCGCCTCGGTCTACAAAGCATATTTAAAGGACACAAATATTACAGCTGTTTTGGAAACATAGGGGTCATCAGCCAAACGTGCGTATTAGCCAGCGTAGACGCGTGCGCTAACGGCTAACTCGTGAGCACATACACTTGCCATATGATCTGTGGACAGAACATCTCTTTGGGTGTGCCTGACTATCCCCGTGTAACCCTTTCATGCTAAGGCTTGCGGCCCAGAAAACTATTTTTGTATGCATCTCTTATTAATAAAGTCGCACGAAATGAATTTAGAGGCTATAATTAACTCAAACGCCTTCATATTTTGTTAGTCTGAAAAGCTTTAGGGACAGTCGAATTTAAAATATCGCATTAAACTTCCGTCAAGGTTTTGTTCTGCTCACATTTTAATAATCGTCGTATTTCGCGTAAAGCCTGGTGAATTTGCAGTAAAACTTTAAATTACTTATGCTGGTTGAAGAGACGCAGACATAATGAGTATCCAATAAACCTTCCTCATCCAGAGAGGTGCGGAAATGCCCCACCGTTTTTTCATGCATTCCTTCATATGCAGCAGGCGACTCATTCCCATTTTAGTCGTTAATTCTTCAAAATTTACCAGTTATGCACAGAGTTGTCCCATGCCATAAAATCGGTAACTATCATCTGTAGGGTAACAGCATCAGGGAAGCACATAAGGGGTTGGCACTTTTTACTATCAAGCTTCGTCTAGACTCTGCGTAACAGGCAATAAGTAAAGCCTTAGCGTCAGCAGGATAGAACAGGCATCAACTTACAGATTAGCTTAGCTTAACTTGGATTTTTAAGCCAATTTAACACTCGTTACGATTGGGTATTTAGGCAGGAGGAGAACAATGCCAAACTTAATGTCACACAAATGAAGATGCACATCTGCATACGTAAGAAGGTGAACGCAAATTTGCGTTTCTTTTAAGTGACGTCAAATCAGTGGGCTAAGAAGATACCAACAACTTTTACGTAATACTTTATCTAAAACATCGCATTTATTCATCCATCCCTAGAACAAATGCTGTTGAAAGGATGTTGAATGAATGAATTCGTTCCCGAAAGGATTGAGTGCATTTCATCAGTAACTAACCTTACGTCATTTGTGATTCAGTGTGGATTCTAAAAGCGATTTTAATTGGTGTAAAATGGACTGCAGACCAAAGTCAATCTGCGTGTCCATCTAACTGTTGCATAGTGGATGCTGGGCTTGAGTGCCTGTCGAATTTAGATCTGAGCGTGAGTCCGTTCGTGGATATATGCCAGTCACTCGACCAGCCATGTCACGTGTGCCTACTAGTAACTGATTGACAATGGACTTGAAGTGACCGATATTGCGTCTTGAGTACAGCTAACGAAGTAGTCAGACAATCGAGAGCAGAAGAAAGTATAGGAGGCGAATCAGCACCCATGGAAAACTGAACAGGAACGTCTTTCTGATTTGAGAGATATATCAACACATAATAATTGTTAGCATCCTTTTCAATAAATCTGTTCGTATTTCTGTATTCTACGTATCGTGCATCAATAGGGAGGACCCTTTTGTGCATTAATGAGAAGAGACCGGAACGACAATAAATGTATTTGTCGTGATATTGTAGTTTACCATTATTTGTCTTTTTATTTCTAAATAAGGAAGGAAGATTGTCAGCCCAATCATTGTCTGGATCAGTGGTGTCTGCAATGGAAAAACAGCGCGTCTGACAAACACGAATTTTGGGCTATAATATCCTAAGTGGGTACATTAGTCGAGAGTTTGCATAGACTCACATTAAGGCCAAAGACAGTATTAGGATCATGGAGGCGAAAAGGGATGCGTTGTCTAATAGGGTGTAGGTGGATCCGTCAGTGATAATAGTTGCGGACGATGAGACATTCCCTCCTGATGATATCATTAAAGGATTTGACGCGTGCGATGGGCTTATTGTGGAGGTTGCAGCCAAAATTTCTCCTTCCGTTCAAAATAACAAAATTCGCCTATCACACCTTTCATTACCCAAATGCTAATTAATTGCCAATTGTGCATGACAAGACGATCAGGCCTGCCTCACTAAGCGCACCTGCCTTAACCTCTGTGGTCGAATAATCCAAGTGAATTCAAGAGGATTCTGCTGTGGGCTAATGTCTGTTAAAAGGGGCCATTTTGTTAATATTTTAGCATTTGCTATATCGAGATGGTTTGCCTTCTGTCGAGCATAGTGCAATAGCGCTTACCATGTTGCTATATTTAACAGTGTCTGCAGACATTTCCGAGCCAGCCTGCTGATTGGACGCAGCAACGGTGACAGAAACTGTTTTTCATGGCATTAGGCCTCTGAAGACGTAACTTTTATCTAAGCGTGTGTTGACGCTGCCGCTTTTCTTACCATCGCACCGCAAAACGACAAAGTAACTAGTGATGTTGTCGATAGGCTTAAGCTACGCATCCTACGACTCATTCGTAAGTCCTGTGGAACATCCTCATCTACAAAAATAAAAACACAAGGATTTGCCATTGGATTTCGGCATATGGCGAAACTTTACGTATTGCACTGTGCCCTCAAGTGTCACCAATAAAATGGGATTAATGTGTAGCGTTCAAGCATAAAGGCGGATGGAAGAATAACTAAGATTAATGCTGTACAACACAGACCTGCACGCCGTTTCAGGCGCCGATAAGTCAGCAAAAGACCAAAAATGTCAGGCGAATTGAGTCTATGCTGAGGAATATCATGTTGCCAGCAAGCATATCTCACTGTAAGACATTCTGGGTCACACGTGGTGCATAGTCTATGATTGCAAGCTTTTTTAAGACCGTTGAAGAGGTCGCCTTATCTTTTGATACTCAGAAATGTGTATCAGAACGGACAAAACTACAAAAGCACAGAAAGTTTTACATGCCTGCGATAATAACCTTTACCTCCATCCTAATCTCTTAATAATCCCCAACCTCTCAATTTGTCGTTCAAAATACATCAAAGAGCCAACGGGAATACAAATCATGGAAATCAAGGGGTAAGTTTTGCCATCATTCTCTCCTATCTTTCTGCTCACCCTGATCTTCTCACTAACCCCATTTACGTGTGTCGTCGTTCCAGCATTGCCACAACTAGTGCTCTAGTGTATTTCACCTATCAAGGTGATCTATGGGTAGGTTTTCAAGTGTTTTGCTTGATTGGAACTCACATCTCTTCCACACGGACTTTTTCTGCATGCTTAACTCGAAAGCATTGCTTGGGAAGTGATTACACGAAGGCATTCAGGAGCATGTGGGAGAAAGAAGGCTCAAATAGGGAACGCAGTGCCACACGGCTGTGCAAAACTACCTACGATGGTCATTCTCAAGCCTTCCTTTCACTTCTCTCAACTCAGATTTAGATTCACACGGCACGTAGAACCAACAGAAATCTTCAAGAAAGGCGAAGGCGATTCGTCTCTTGCTTCGCCATCAATACATGTTAATTGTGCGGATGCTGGGCAAAGACGTTTATCAGTCAGAGCGACGCACTACAACTAACAAGCCATGAATTAGATGACGGACTCAATAAACGATGGCTTTGAGATTAGCGATCGAAAAGTAGCAGTGCTTCCAAATCTTCACATTGTCACAGCAATACAGGCCACCTGTAGCAGAGTGCGTTGAAATTTGCAAAAGGTACACACACATCGACTAAACGCTGTTGGTCAAAGTTTGCTATAAGACGCATCAAGCCAAATAGTTCTTATTCTAAAGGATGGTAAATTAAAACGCAGTAAAAGATCCCCGAGTTGCTGCCGAGATTCTCTTAGTTCTTTGTCGCTGACATGAGGTCCCCTTATATCGACCAAATTCCACTTTATCACTATCTGACTTGAAAACTCCTCAGAACAAATGCAGGAGCTATCTGGTTTGACATTTCGCCTTTTTACACTGAATACTTAAAATTGGTTTTAACAAGCACTGCGTTGATGCCGCAATAGCACAGGCCACCATGTTATTAAGAGGCGATGCTCATCCACAGAATGCACCAAATTCGCCATTATCTGAGTCAGACAATCAGCGAATAATTTCACCAAAAATATGTGATAATTCCACAAATAATCGTCTGCATCTGTGCACGCATTATACGTAAACATGCTTACATCCGCATCTTGAAAGTGAAGAGAACCTACTTTGCGGGTGACCAAAGAAGCATCTTCAGCGCAAGATGCCTGTCCTGCACCACCTGGGACACATTGTACGTTCGTAGCAATTAATTTCGGTGAAAAACAAAGCAAATACACGAGAACCCACAAAGCGCTTGCGGTGCATTTAAAGTGTATTACAAGCACTGACTGGATCTGGCCTCATCCTTTCCCGTAACTGTTGTGCAGGGAAGCGATAGTCACATAATTGATCAAAACTTGAAGTAGGCACCTGAGCAAAGCTTGCCTAAAAATATCAGTTTTCTTGATTTGCACTGCAATTTCCGGACCACTTTCTTCCTCTTGTCCCCCCTTGTCCTCTACTCAAGGATTTCATTAAAGTGGTGATGCCTAGGATACGCACTGATTACCGTGTGTTCCTTATTCCTTTACGAAGCCATTGCGCCGAGGATGGACCAAACACGTGGGGCGTGGATTTTATGTCTTTGACCAGTCGTGACCATCCCTCTGTGTTGCGATTTGAACAAATATGACAAGATGCTAAAGGCGTGAAAATAGCTCGCAGAAGAATCGACCAAACTTGGTAGACCTGAGACCGAATGTTGTAGGGTAGGAAGCTGATTGGTGACATTGCACTGCAAGGTGATTGATTTAATCAGCAAGGAATGGCTAGTTCCAAAATGGCACTTAAAGGGTAAGCTTTGGACAGCGTGTGGATCTGTCGACAATTGAGGTTGGGTGATATAATGTATATTCTGCACAAATAATCAGCTTTTGTGCATATACACATAGTCTACAATGCATCCGGGTACACGGGACGATCCAAGCAGTTAGGACATTCAACTTTGTCCTATGTATGAAAAAAGGCGTTCGCCATCTTCGAAATAAAAAGGATACCTGGTTTCTCATGAACATTTGGATATTGAGAAAACGAACTGATTCTACGGCTGCCGGAAACTACTTATTTGTAAAAATCACCACGTCAAGAAATGTATAAGCATGGACCGCAGCCTAATCTGAGTCAAAGGAAGTCGAAGCAGGTTTTGGGTGGTTCTCATGCACGGCCTTCCCCTACAGAGCCCATTACTAATAAATAACACATTAACTTCTCACTAGGCATCCTCTTTTCTTCCTCATTCCATCAGACTGATTTCCGCTAAGTTTATATCTTCTTTTATTGTTGACGTAGCTTAATAACTAACCGAATCGTAATTTCTGCCCTTCGATCTTCCATAGCATCAGCGTTAGTGATCGCAAAATAGGGTATTACATAGGCAATTTGCACCAAGTCTCTCATTCTGCTCTTTAAGCATCGTAAGTTCTTACGTTAACAAACGATAGTCATTATGCTTCACTTCTCCATCTTTCCGTGGTTTAATTATCTTTGAAGTATGTGCAGTAAAAAAAAAACATTTGTAAGGAATGAAAAAAATAAGCTGTTCTAATCTCCACCTACTCGAATAAAATGTTGAGTTGAATTTCGAGTTAGAAATGCTTTCAGTAATCAGTGCTCTACGGCACTTGGGACGAAGTGCTCCCATATGAATGCATACGAAGCAGGACTCATCTCTTGGTCGAGGTGAGCCCGCTGAGTAAACTTCGCAATTAGCTGAGTGTTGAAAGAGTTGTTAACTCTGCTACTGGTCGCAAAGATGATCGCGATTGTCAGGGATACCTACTTTGCACCTCTGTTAGCTTGAATGTTGACGCTTCCTCTCTATTGTTTATAGCAACCTGTCGAGGCCTCTCTCCCTTTCAAACTTACCTACGACTGATAATATGTCACTCTATTGCTGTGAGTGGTGACAGTGGAAGAAAACGCAGTTGTGCACCTAAAGTTAGAGAAAGCATTGGTGTGGGATCAAATGGGAACCGGGTTGCATTTGTTTCTTTCATAAAAACGGGGTTGCGAGGTCAATCACTGAGGAAAGTGAATTGGCTATAAAAGCTCACGTGGAGGAACTGAAGCATAGTAAATGGGTCTGCTACAAGTCTGGCAATCATATACATTCTTCATTTCATAAAGTCGTGGATTTACTTAGACAAGGAGAAGGGAGGAAGTTAAGTAATAAAAGGTGCAGTTATGCAACTGCCATTGTATTGGCGATTGTGAGAAGACAAGTACGTTAAATGACCAATCATCCAATATGGATAAACATCAAATCCTTTTATTGCATGAAAATGGATCTGTACAAGTTTCTTTTAAAAAAGCAAGCCTCATTATTGACAGTGCACCATCGAAAAAATTCAGCTGCTGGCACAATCAGTTGAAGAGAAAGTGTGCTATGTGGTTTGCTTTGATTGGCACCTCCCGACGGTAAAGGGTCCCGGAGAGAAGTGTATTTTCTGAGAACCTACGATTAGCCTATTAAGTAACATTAAACTACTCTGGGACAATTTCAAGTATGTTGGGGAGACCAATAAAGTGAATTATTTAGGTTGCCCTAGACCACAGCGTCACCATGGAAGATGCAAATTATTGAAGTCAAATCTGACCTTGTAATTTCTCCTCACCATAATGATTTTGAGTTATTGGTGCGTGTTTTTCAGGGTGACCATGATGTCTACAATAAAATACTGCTAGACGTCACGTCAAGTTAATTGACTGAACAAGGTTTTATTTTTCCATGTTAGGGTTGGGACGATTTGCGTGCATTCCCTGCAGGTGCGGCTACCGACTATTCTCATATAGCCAAAGCCATAAGAATAGATTTAAAATTATTTGCCTTGTGATTAAGACTCTATACTTACAGCCATACCTTGAAGTCTGTTTGGTGAGCCATCTCATGCAGTAATCCGAAAGATATGTAACATTGTAAGATGGATAAGTTTCTGGTCTGCTCGCCTTTTGTTACCCAAGAAATCGGATCATGGATTGTCTGACCGTGATCGTTAAGCAACGTCACCGGAAGGTAGCGAGACACCCGAGTCTTGAAGCCGAGATGGAAAATAGAGCAGTCGTTAATGAGTGTTATGCCATTAACAGAGGACTTGGCACAACGCAAAGTTACGAGAGTTCATTTGGACGTTTGCAAAAGACAGCTGGAGCAGCTGCGCAGATCTCTGTTCTTGTCATCCAGCTCACTTCTGTCCCAGCTTTTTTGGTAATCCTGTGCAATATTGGCTATTCTGATGTCAAATGTGGTAAACATTAGTAATTTCATTGGAAATGCATTCGTTGGCATATTCATCTAGACAATAACCGAAAGAATCTTTACTCGTGCTTTTACTACACCATGCATGGTGCTGAGTCTCCAAATGCTTCTGACCTTCTCCTGTTTTAGCTTTAAAGAATTCATGGCGGCCTGACGCGCTCTAGAATTACCTCCGCTGACGCATTACCAATTCCATGTAGTTTCCTGTTGTGATTCTCTGAGAGATTCGTGATTTATCGTGTCGAATATCCCGCCTCTTCTAGAAAGATCTCAGCAGCACTTCACGTTTATTACTGCATGTTGGCTGGTAGCCATAGTCTTGTGCATAGCGCCATAACTTTGACGAATTTGTCAGCGAGCTGCCGACATTGTTAAAGGTGCGCAAATGCAGAAAATGTTACAAATGAAAGCAGTGATGTAGATGAGTGCTTTTGGCAAAACAAAGTTTTAAATCACAACTGGAAGGCTTCTCTGGTGACTGTAGGGAAAGAAAAGACCGAAAGAATTCAATGCCATATGGCATGCTACAAAAGTGTTGGCATTTTCGTGCCGCAACTCTCAGTCCTGTAAGGCGCCTGATCAACCACGTGAGCAGTTGAATGTAAGACAAATTCAATCCCTTAAAGTAGGCTTAAGCCCCTTGGAACAACAAACCAAGCAAAATAGGCATCAAAAGCTGTTGCAACGCATCTTCTGAGGTAATAGCACCTAAGCAATAGCAATAAGGTTCCAGCATATACGTGTGCTGATCTAGAATTCGATTTAGAATGGTGTCTAGGACCCCATTTTACGTTGCGGCTAAAATTAAATTCAATACAGTGATTGCTTACATTTGACAAGACACTTGGAACACCTGATGTAGTAAAACTTGGAATTTTAGCAAGCGCGTAGCGCCTTATTGCTGCGTAAATGTGGGCCTGCCCACTCTTAATGGAAAGCGTTAAGCACTTTGGATTATCTTTTCTGCTTATCCTCACGCTGCAATTGCTTTTCATCGTGAACATTTGGGGCCTGTTCACGCATTAAAACGCTTATTATGCATAAATTAAGTGGATAACTGCCTCTCGCTTTTTTATTATACCATATTGTGGGAAACAATGCGTGTAAATGAGTGCCTAAATGGTATATAACACCGTCTAACGATGTTTAAGGTGAGCCCTAACTACAGTGAGCTAGGGCGATCTACTTTTAGATTTGAAGATGATGCAGTGCTTGTGAGGATTGGATAAGGTGCGTTTATTTTATGCCCTATTTAAATACAAAAAAAACGAGACGCAAATAAATAAATGAAGTTTGCACAAAATATTGGCTGATACATATAATTAATGACAAATTTTACCTCAAAATGCTCATGTGACTTATTCATTTAGTAATATACCATGCATTGCTCCAAAAACGAATATAAATATAGGTACAACATATGTCTGCAAGTTTCAAGACATAAGTCAACTGCGGATTGCAATTTACGTTAATTGAAACAAGTCTTTATTTCAACTAGTTTACTCATCATCCTCAAGGTTATTGGCGGTAACTGCTTCCTGCCTTTCCGACCTATTTAATTCGTTGCTGCAATGCATTGTCATGGTTATGGTAAAAGTGGGCAATGTAATTTTGAGAACTTGTCTCAACTACTGAGGATTACCTGGTGAACTAACGTTGTGACATAACAAACTTACAAGAATGCATTGCGTCTGAATGAAACATAATTAGCTGAGCATGGGCCCTTTAGCGATTGGGTCCGGATCAGGGTCGTTCCGTTGGCATTACTTCGCACATGACTCGGGCAAGAATAAATTGGATTGTATGGTTTCTTAGCAAACCTCCCATGCATAGATTAACAGTAGCCACCCACTTAATAAATCGGCTTTACCCTTTATATCCACGATTTTATTTATTAGTGAGAAGCAAATTTGCCTTACACGAATTGCTGACCGTCTGCATCTGCGAGCTATGTTTAAAAGTACTAGTCAATTCAAGTTATTCAATTGCTACCAAGTTGTAGTTGGAGGCCTTCGTGGCAAGTGAAAAATATAAGCTTTCAGCCCTTGACTTCCATGTCCATCCTTCCCAATGTATCTGCACCTATCTGTCTGTTTGCCCAAATTTGTGTGTGTCATTGCACACTTTCATTTTCGCCCTGTTGTAGAGTCGCCTTGATTAATGACGCGCAAACAGGTAAAAAGTGTGCGCGTGTGTGCTTTAGTGTATGTGGGTGAAGAGGCGCACTCATTTTATCCTCTTACCCCAAATTTTCCTTCCAGGCGACCAACTAGACAGTTCCATCCTTTAAGTGTTCATTTGGTGTTTAGCCACCCGTTCATTTAATCTCAACATCACCCTTCGCCAACACGCCATTACCCACACGCCCACCGAATCACTTCAATACACTTCATCGCTTTTTACTTCCTCTAGCTCCCCTACTTCTCTCTTTCTTCAGACTGAAGTGGACACGGCACATAAAACCGGCAAATACTCCCACGTCTGGTTGAGGCAACCCGTCCTCTGTGTCGTTGCTACTTTGTGTTGCCTATGCGGGTCTGGAACAAAGGGTCCGTCAATCAAGGCGATGCGGCTTGAGCAACAAGTAACGAGTCAGATGGCGGATCTGATTTTTATGATTGCAGAAGTTGCAATCAAAGAGCTGCAGTGCCTCCTACTCTTCCTTTTCGGCATCTCGAGTCAGACAACAATATCGGAGGGGAAACGACATAAGAAAAGGAACTAGGAAATCAAAATATTTTTAATACTAGATTAAATTATGGTGACAGGATTTTTTGCTTCAAATATAACCAGTTAAGCTCGTTGACCCATAGGCGATGCGTCCGTGGTTCATGCTAACAGTGTTCTAGATCCCTGTTCGTCATTTACAAAAGCAGCATTTGTAGGGATTTCTTTATTCTTCTTACCGCCCCTTTGACTAAGTCAAATACGTGAAGGCTGTTTGCTTTGAGACATCATTATTGTCTTTGACAAAGCGTTAATAGAGGTCGCATTAATAGGGAGTTGTAGGATGGCGTTAGCCGGTGTTGGAGGATTCACGTTGTGTTCCTGCCTCTCACCCAAGAGGTATGTTTCAAGATGTATCGACCCAGCCAGATGGGTGGACGCCGGGCCATGCGAAGTAGCCACGATCCCTCCGTTCGCTGAATTTTATTCCACCACAACGCAGAAGAAAAGCCTACGAAATGAAGGCAATTAGAATTGGCGTGTATATGCTCATAGTATGAGCTCCATTTGATTTATTCTTGAGATGCATCACACCTTGCGAATCAGAGTGCAGTGGAACATCAAAGTCTCGACAATTGTTTTGCAAGGTGTGTACTTTTGCAGGAGTGATTCCAAAAGAGCTCCTACGATGGACTCATACACGTTAAATGTAAATTGCCTCCATTCTGAAGGCCCCCTTACAGCCTGACCATGTTTGACTGCGGATGTGTCTGCGCGCTTTGGTGATTGCCGCATCTGACAAACTTATGAAGAAAAGCAGATATTTTGAATCAGCCATGAAGATAGAACTTGGAAAATGACTTGCAGCTAACCGGTGAGCACAACTGGAGGGAAGAATGCACGAGCTGTAAAACATCGCCCATGGTAGGCTCGAATCGTCCATGACACATTTTGTCTATATAGTGATTGGCGGATGGCAACTAAGCATTTGTCGATGAGACCAACTAAGAGCGCCGCCCTTGCGATGAAGTGTTCTCGACCCGTTCTTGATTTCGGCTTAGCCACACCCTTGAAGCACAAGTCCTACGGACTAAAAACCCGCATCATGCCCGTCGCAAGCCCAATTGAGATCCAGTCAAAGAACCGTAAATGAGAGACGTAGTTGTCATCATACTTGGCTGCAACGCCACGTAATTGGTGCGGCCTGGCAGAAAATCCAATTTTAGATGTCTTCATTTTGAGGAGTGTGCTGATGCAAGCTGAAAGCTAATGAAAGCTAGCTAAGACGCAATTGCCATATAATGGAGTTGATCACTGTGGCTTTTCTTTTAAACATGTGGAAGCAAGGAAGTTGAGGTGTAATTATGCCACAAAAAGACCTCCTCTGTAGGTATCAAATAAGGTGCCAGCGCTTTAAATTTAAGTAAGACATTCATTGCAATGATACAGGACCGAATATCAACAATGCCAACTTCTGTAATGTTACGAAACTAGTGCATTAAATTTGCATGGATTTCACTACCTGTTCCTAATGCATACCCATCACAATAAAAATTCTGTCATGGCGGAGTCAGACTGGATTGGTATTTGATGGAAATAAATCAACCATACTAAACAATACGTCAAAAGCTTTCGAGAATAAAGATGACTGAATCCGAATATTTGCCTGCATTTTATCAGCACTTATGCTGCCTCAAGTCAATCGGAAGTAGGCCCATTCATCTGAATGCGGAGAGCAAAGCTTATGTGGTGGAGCATTGATTTCCATCATGTGACTGCGGTGGCAGTGCCGATAACGTTCATTTCCTTTTTGTAACTTCGTAGTTGATTAGATTGAGCATCGCTTCTTTCCAAGCATGGGGATTTTAAATATTCCTGAAATTATCTAGCACGTTTTCCTATTATTTGTTTTTTAAAGTGATCATCTCCAGATTGTTATATCCCAACGTCAGAGCACCTCCATATAATGGTGCCGAATCGTGCGATGCTTGTAATGTATGTGCTATTAACTTGCAGAGGCTGTGGCAATTTACTTCTCATTTTGGCCTATTGGCTTCATTTGTTTGTAATTTAGTCCACCTTTTGCTAGTTTCGTGGTCATTAAGCACTTTTAGCTGATACGACCTTCCAAAGCATTGGTAAAGTTGTCCATGCCATAAACTTAGTGCTCTGGTCCCTCATCCGATGCTAAAATTAAGCTAAAACGTCTTAGAAAAACATGAAATTCACTTTTCTGAAGATCGGCTTAGAGGTCATTAGCGTGTTTGAACGCGTAACCACGGTCTCTATGGACTGAATTTCTTGCGTTGATGAACAAACTCATCACGAGACTATAGAACGAGACATTTGTCTCCAAAGAAATAGTGCTAAAATGCAGGCACCTTTGTTTATCAACCAAAATTTTGCTAGCGTTGACGATGTAATGGATGCCATTGACAAGTAAATTAGGAGCCCATGTAGCAGCATTTTCCTACAGCACTAAGGTGGTGCGGCAGCATAATCCGCGAGATGTCTGTCGTGAATAAAGAATCAGAGAGTACGCTGCTGTCTCTTTCTGTTAACGGTTATGCTTATTAACAAAGACATTGACCATCCGGATCCTACAGCGTTAACTTTTAAATGTCTCGGGCGCGTTTTTACTTAATATGGGCGTTATTTACAACTGTATTCCTCCTGCAACAACGACGAGGCTTGTCAAGAGTGTATTTTCACATGAAACTTTTGCATGCTTATGAAGTACTCTGGTTTCAGTGCAGCCCTGACTGAAGACTGGACGCAAACGACGTAGGTACATCTCCTCAGCAGGTAAGGATTCGCTCAAAGCATACTGCTGCGAATTTAATGATTCAATAAGTAGGGGATAGACTTATCAGTCAATCTGCCTCCTTAAAACACAATTTATAAGTGAAGATGACAGCAAACAAACTGACAACGAATGCGTCAGGTGTAAATCATGAACCGGTCAGCGTGGTTGATTTTGAGTCTTCATTGGTATTCATGTAAAATATGCACCGACTTTTCCACTTATTTGCAAGTCAGTGAAAAATCTTGACTTCCTCCCTCAATGCGGCCACGAAAAGGACAAGTTCTTTTAGTATGCTATCTCTGCTTCAAGGCTCATAGCATCTTCCACAGCTACATCCTTATTTGCGACGACGCTTTTGTTCTGTATTATGTAGTATTTTTACCTCATTTTCCTTATGTTCTAAGGGAACGCGGGATAGAAATCAATAAGAAGTGCAAAACATGTGTAATATTGAGTCTTCATCTGCTTGAAAGACACAGCTGCGTGTGGGTTCATGAAATGTGAATTCAGAAGCCCGCCGGGTAACACGGAAACATATGAAAATGAGCGTACGCTTATTACCACATCACTATTTAAATGCACTCTCCTCCTTGAAAGCTAATAGTTTAACTGCTACTCCTTTGACTTAACTGTGTCGTTGCCTGGAATGCTCGAAATACCGCGATGACCTGACGCAGTGCACTGTCCCACGAAACGATGTTTGTCTCAGCGTATCGAACGAGCAGCGCACAGTTAATTTTATGCAGGGCTTTTACAATTACTCCTTACGTAAGGGTCCCAATCAGCAGTGCAATTGCAGTCTCTACACAGCAAGTGCTCCTTCGGTTCCATTTATCGATAGACTACGCTAGAATGAAACTCATCGCAAACTTACAGCTCTTATTGAAGCAAAATGGTTTCAGCATATTCTAGCCAAACAGCCCGCACCATATGACTGCAAAGCAAAGAAAACCAAGGCAAGATACAAACCTCGATTGCAGAACAAACTTAATAGATCAACAATACCCACGGAAGTGATTTGAACGCGTGTGTTCCAGCAACGCCTCCCAAGTCGGAGGTTCTGCGTAACACTCCTTGCAATAGAGGCGTATTTCTGAATCCTCAGTTATTTGGTCTGCAGTAGGGCACAATAAAGCATAAATTTGAGGCATTTTTATGAAATATATGGCTATTGCAAAGAATTTGAGCACAAAACACATTTAAGCAAAATTTAAGGGGACATGCTTACAAATGTGTGTTCCAATGAATTGACGGAAGAGCGAATCAAAGTTTTCAAACGGTTCATAGCAAAGACAGCACACACTATGATTCGAACCTATTTTCGACGTTTAAGACAAAGCATTTGTGTTATATGTAGTAGATGTGAGAGCATGAGGCATGATTACTAAGTTTTGTGACCACCCCTACCTTTTTGATGGCATAACAGTGGTCCTGTGGTTCTACGAAATGCCGGGCAAGTTGGACAACGTGTGTACATTTCAACTATAACATGTCAAGCAAGTGTACTTGAGGTGAGCGAATCGTACAGACGGTCACACAAGGGATTCGGCAAAGTGACCGACATAAGTCAGGACTCGCCTTATTTGACCAATTGTGATTTTCCCTTGGGTTAAAACAGGAGCAGAGTTACTAACACAAAGCCGAATACCTACACATAAACATGCATATCTACGCGCAGAGACATACGTACATAAATGTGCACTCGGTATAATGTGGCGGTCTTGAACAAGGCAGAGCATATTGGACATTCGCGGAAGACCATTTCGGCAACGAGGAAGGCAAGCCACGGGGGATTCTGCAACAGGGCTTAGAGCAAGTCAAATATTAAGCCGAAGGTACCACCTGGATTTGTCCTCAGGTTTGCGAGTAAGTAAAACTTTGAGGAGCAATAGCCGCGCATTTGGCCAATGCCGACACATGGTAGGGTTGACCACATCTCACTTCTCTCTTTGTTATTTTGTTGCATGCTTTAAACTTATTTAGTCCTGTGCAGGCAAGAAGTTGCCCGTCATTGAGGAATTTCTTAATGTACTGAGCATTTAAGATGCTTAAACTGATACCCTATTACTTTTAATCACCAATGAGAAAATTGCGTTTTGCTGATATTAAAGGCATAGGCATAGAGTGAAAAGAAGTACTAGTCTGCCTATTATAGGTCCCTGAGAAATCGTTCCACTGGAAATGAATGCATGTCTTAGTAATTGATCTGTATTTGGCATTTCTGCCCTGTAACAAATGGCGTTAAGAACAGATTCGATGTGCGACACGAAGCTTTTAGGCATTGGAATGATTGTAACTTCTCATTCCTATTGCCAATCAGACAGGAATGATATGATGCTAAGTCAGCGATTCCACCGACTAAGAGAAGCACTAGACTATTGCGTTAGTCTTCCTACTCCTTGATCGTCAAAAAGACTAGATGTGTCCATTATGACGTGCTTCCTAATGACCAAAACTGGTGTAATCGTGTCGCTAGATATAACAGCTACATTGGTAGCCTGTGTAAGGTCTTTTTAACAATGGAAGTAGGTATCATCCTCCACTGTTCGGAATGCGATGTGGGTCCGCAGACCGCTTATTTTAGTTATTAGTATTAATCAAGGAAGGTTCTCGATGAGTTGAAGTTTTTTCTCACACCATTGGATAAGGCCTAGCCTACCCACTTATTCTACAGCATCTTGAAGACATGAAGCTTTGTTCGTGATTTTAACCCTGCAGTATGGTGTACTGAAGTCATACTTAGACAGGGAATGCCTTCAACTGCAGGTATGATGGAGATGCACCGGTTAAATAGCCACCAGGTTGGCTGCAAACGGATATTTATCCTCATCTTTAAATGCTTAACAGCATCTGGCTGTTCCTGGTAAATAGCTGGCATCGCGACTTGAGAATCTAAGCCACCCGACCGTGAGCTGTTTCTCTATGGTACTGCCGATGCCGATGATGGTCTTTAACTTAAATGTAGAAATTGGGAGTAGAAAGTAGAAAAACTGTCTTATCTCTAAAGTGTCCTTTTGTCATTTCGATATAAAGGTTGCAATATTGCATTACGTCTATCTGAAGGTCTGATGAACACTGAAGCCGACGATTTAAATTCATTCCATCTGCCTCCTGTTCATCAAAATTTTCCAAGCGTGGGCCTCATCTGTAGTTGGAGAGTGTAAAATAGCCGGTTTTTTGGCATTAACTTTAGTAAGCTAGGTTAAACAGATGTGCCAGTTGGGACCTACATGCCAAATCCCTGCTGCCATTGTTTGTAAAAAGATTCAATGGAAGTGAATAAGGAAAAAGCAAAAAAAAACAGCATAAGAAGCGCGCATTTATATGGGCTGGCTTGTTTTCGAATTCAAACATCCTGAATGAACAGAAGTGTGCATTATTTTAAACGTCAAAAGGTAGGTCATTAACATACCGGTTGAATGGCAATGATTGCTGTGTACGATTACATCGAACTAAGCCTTAAACAGCATGTTTCATTTGTCGATTCAGGTTTTGATACAGCGCGAATTCTACGCAAATTTTTAAAATCAGCGCAGTTGCGCGGATAAATCAACACATCTTTTGCCACTTCTCAACAAAACAGATATTCAATGTCTGTGAAATAATCGAAAATCCCCGTCCGGTTTAAAAAAAATATTTATAGTAAAAGCGGTTTCATCCATGCTGATCAAAGTTACTTGACTGTTTAAATCGCCATGTCAAAAGAAGTGAGAGCCTGGCTGTAGCGTCAGCAGTGCTATTTTTAACTGGAAGCGAATGAAGGCTAACATGAATAGAAGGAAATGCCTTGGTAATATTTCCATTTTTGACGCCATTTGTCAGTGTGTAATGTCAACCAATAACGAAAAAATTTGCAACAGACACCTCCTTCATCCCCTCATTTTTGACCTGATTTAATGATGTTGCCTCTTTTCATTTATGCTGGTTTAAGCTTACCGGGCAATCAAAAGACGACTTTTCTTATCATTCTCCAACGGGAGTTGCTATGCTGACTGCATTTAAAAAATGCAAAACTCGCTTTTCATCTGGCATGAATTTCATTAGAAGATTTGGCCATTTCGCTGAATTGTTCCATCACCTTGCTTCTTGTGTACCTCTGCAATAATTGTATGGATGAATGCCGAAATAGCGAAAAAATTTATCTACTTGAGTGGAGAATTATTACAGCTGTAGCAGCAGAAAAGTGCCCATTGATCTTAGCCCATAGCAAATGCAGTGAATTGAGATCATGTAAGTGTGAATAAGACTGAGCGAGTTTTGCTAGGGAATGGTTGATAAACAAGTTGCTGAATCGATTTTGGGCTGCAAACCTTTTACTTTATTGCTGATTGCCTGGTGAGTCAGATCTGCTTATCCTTCCTGAAAACTCAATGCTTTGCCTCACTACGACGGAACAGCTAGTAGTGGGGACGTTTTACTGCATACTTAATAGCTGGATATAAAAAGACCAGCCACTGCGACTGCACAGCAACAAGACAGGAGACTCGTCTTCTTGGCACCCTAAAAAGCCATCAGCTGGGGTCTTATTAGGGTCTGTTCTAAATCAAAACGGGGAAAACATAAAGTGCACAGCATTTGAGCTGATTTGCTATTGTTTCACATGTGTGGTGTCCCATGCATGTAATGATATAAAGCACAAGTCAAAATCTAATTTTATCCAGATCTTTTCTATGGTGGTGAAAAGGAGTAGCTCGTCCGTGAATAAATGCTTTTTACAAAGCTGCTAAGTAATTTTAATTGGCTAGTATTCTAAACGTATTTTATGGGTATTTTATTGCAGATATTTGGAATAAACAAATTTATATATTAAATTTTCGGGTCTAAAGAGCAAAGTCGAAATGTTTCGTGCGTGGCTATTGTTAATTTACGCATGAGAAGCATGATAATAAACTACAAAATGCAGTCTATTTTTACCTGAGTTATGCTCCAAGTAATGCTACAGGCGAGATTCTTATTCCGAATCCATCGGCAAAGAGCCCATGCACGGCAAGTTATGCACCATCTGGAGGTGACACATTCTTTTCAGGCAAATATGAACCATTTCGCCAAAATTACGATATTTTGGTGTCGTAAAGGGTCCTATTTATCGACGATGTTGAAATCAGTTACCGCCAATGACCTTGAAAACGCTAAGCAAATTGATTAACTTAAAGACAGGCTTCGCTTAGCAGAGTGTGCGATTTACAGTAGACCTATGCCTCAGAATTCACAAACATTATATGTACCTACTTTCCATTATAAAGCAGACGAGGCACATTCCATTTACCACGTATGACCAAGTGATTGTGCTTTTTTAATTAGAATAAAAGTAAGTCACTAGTTATGTGTATGCGTGTAGACATAGTAAGTTTTTTATTCGGTTGCATTCCACTTTATCTTGTTTTTTCAAGAAGGTTGTGGCAACAACGTCTATTACCCATTCTTCTCAAATATCATAACTTCTTCAAATCTAAACATGGATCGTCCAAAATCTACTGCAGGCATAGCTCGTATTATTCAGCGTTTTTGTGATGTAATATCGCTTTCGGATTCCCGATCTGAGCTAAATGGCCACCCAGTTAGTCACTCTCTAGTGGGCTATCCCTAAAAGCACGTTTTGCTTGGGGTTGCAGGGCCCTAGCATACGCAACATCATCGTCGCCTGGCTATTGACCGCGATAGAAAAATTCTTTAGCCAGCGGCTGCTCCCGCTGGTCAGTGACAAGTTGAGCCAACGTCTCGCAGCACTGGTTAAGGCCGGAGTCAGGGAATACTCCTGCATCAATCGCTACCAACAATAACTCATGTGGAAGAGCATGGGGGATCAGCAGAATTCCCTATCACCGTGGATATGAGTGGCTGCTTAACCTAGCTGTTTTCTCCCAGTCTCCAAAGCTCATGCCTTTCTTGAAGCAAAGGAGGTTTGCCAGAGCTGCCACCAGCATAGACGACTCTTTCCCTTCCTTAACTTCCCTTCTACTTTTGCTATGAATAGGTTGGTTGCTTCTAAACAACTTTATTGCAAGCTGAAATAAGATATGGGGTAACCTGGTCGAAATATCGAAAACAGGAGTGACTCAGGCCCTAGGGAGTGACCACGTTAGTCCACAATCGGATCAAGATAGTTTTACGGCCTCTGGCCTACAAAGCACATTCAAAGAACATACGTGTCGGAATAAGAGCAATGTAGCGCCTTCAGCTTTGTCCAGCCCCTAAGAATTCGAAAAAAAGGCAGTCTTCGGGCAGAACGCACATCTATTTCACGCATCGACGACCCACCCAGCCAAAGCACAGTGGATAAGGACAAACTCATTTGCAGTTCCAAGGGGCTAGGCAGGTGGGTCAGAAACGACCGGGTTATTAGAAGCTGCGCATACCTAGAACATATCAACCCCTTGCAACCTCAACGTACTAACAGCTCTGCAAGTAGACCGTAGCTTATAATGGAGGAAACCTTAAGGCAATCAAAAAATACGCGGCTAGTACAAGAGTATAGTCAGAAAATGTAGAACGAACCCCACCTAATCATTTGATCAGAAGAATTAGCTAATCAAAATCAAAAGAATCCAGCAAATGAAGCAGATTGTTGAGTTGATAAATAAAACCGGAAACAATGCATGTATACAAAAATATTAAATGAAAGAGGAAATAGAAGTATGGGGACATAATGGGTGGGTATGTAGAATGGGATGAAATGATATGAAGTAACTGAGGATTGAACATGATGAATGGGTGATTAGGAGAGCAACAAAAGCCTACAAAAGTAGGGAGCAGAAGGCAGCAGTTATTACCAAGAACTCAGCCACCCTCGTCTCCAATTCTGTAGCGATGGCCTGGGTCCGGTTAAGGCTCCGTTCCATTTCCTCCAACCCTACTTCCGTGATCACCGAGGCAGTCCGAATGGTGGCAGTTAAGGCAGCGTGCTTGCGTTAGGCTGCCTCCAGCTTCTCCGGCAGCCAAGCGTGCATAGACTGCGGTGCTGCGCTGGATGCCACAAGTTCCGCACATGCGCCGAACCCGCCACTCTCCCTTCGTGATCCTCCAGCAATAGATCTGTTTGCACTGCTGTCGGTGGTATCGGTCGCTAAGGCATTCGAAAAAAAAACTTGTTTAGTAACATGAATTGGAAGCTAAAAATCTCATATATGCTTCTAACTTGCCAGCTGCTTGACCTCTGTTTTAGCACCGATTCCAGATTCATTTGCTTTCAAGCGTCTCCAAATAACATAGAAGCCTTGCAAAAGTGAATTGACCAATAACTAGATGGAAGACTGGATTGAAGATGAATGGACTGATTAAATAACTTAGCTTTGAATTTCATTTTAACTGATTGATTGTATTCTTCATACACTATTTTGTAAAACTTGAGATGACTTCAGATACATCTTCTTCCAAGCAGTAAAACAAAAAATAACCCCAAATGGTAGCCAAGAATACATTTGTACTGGAGAGATGATTTGGGGTAGATGAAGTGGTAAGTAGATTAGGCTTTTGGATGTATCCCTTACAAACGACACACTCTGCAGCAAAGCGAATTCTAAAGATGATTTCGAAGAAACATCAGGACAGAATGCATAAAAAATAAAAGCGTGTTCCTACAAGATTCATTCTAGGGGAGGCACTTTTAGTCTACACTGAATGCCGCTGCAATGAGATTGATTTTGCATATCTCGGCAGCGATAAGGAACTAGACCTGGAGAATGACTGAATTAAACCACATAAAATAGTGATTTGTACTTTATCCGCGTTGAGGTGAAAAGATTCAGTCAACTGGGAGGAATAAACAATTTAACCGTCACTTGACAAAATGAAGAGTGCACACTTGCTCACCCATAAAAAGTGATTAAGGCACAGATATTTCCAGCGTTCACTCTTGCGAACTGAGGTGGCGCTCAACCAATCATGTCTCATATTTACAATTATCGCTGAATTCTGAGCAAAAAGTATTCCAAAGAAAATAACCCGCCATTGGCCAAAATAGTCCACTTACTGCTAAAAGGAAAAGCGCGCTTCATTGCTTGGAATGAGATGGCAAAGCGTAAAAATCACCCAAATTAGAAATAGCTCAAAGAAATTGGCTTCAAATGAAAAGCCTTAACAAGGCCGTTAGATGTAGCAACATCTGACAGGCGTAGGCAAACTTACCCTGTAGAGAAGAGCGGAAACGCCTGCCTACGAAACCTCCAGATGTTCGCGGTCTTCCCTGCATTGGTGGTCAAGCGCCTTCACCTAAAGGTCGTGAACATCTGTGCTTACTGTCCGGCGTGCACGCACTAATACACACAGACCGTAGTCTGTTAGAGAGGAAGTGGTGAGTGCTTCAGACCTACGAGGCGGCATGTGTGGACGATTCAGTGATAAATAAAATGAAGTATTGATTTGCATATCATTTGTGGCAATATATATATCAGTCATCATTATAAACCATTCACCCAGTCGGACAAACATTCAGGAAACCACCTTAAACGCGTACAAAAAAGTGTAGGAACAAAACATTCATGAACTTCAAATCCTACTTTGCCGAATACGATATAAAATACTAGGCGAAAACCTAGCTTTTACTCCAGTTTTAAAACCAAGTTAAACCCCATTCAGTCTCAGCTGGTGGATATGAAAAATCAGAACGAGAATACCTGAGTGCAACGAATTTTGCTGGAAAACCCAAACTTTTAGACCATCTCATGCATCATCGGACTTCCCGTGAATTCCCAAGAGCAGAAGTTCAAGTGATAACCAGAATAGTTTGCGTGCCGCGGACAAAACAGCGGCCTGGGAGTTCTGGTAACAGACCGTAAGGTGATCACGATGCAAGACCGGAACCAACGCAACTCAAACTGTTCCGTCAAGGCCTAGGGAGTCTATACAATGAGTCGTACAAGTCTGCTGCAGAATACAATCACCCGTTTTTAGCGATCAGGCAGCCATCCCGATATTTTGAAATCTTGGCTGGTAAGGGTAACTTATACAGGGGGTGGTCTTTTAGGAACCGCGCTTAATTTCGGAGTAGGTAAGAGTAGCAATGGAAAATCGAATCCCACAAATAAGTAGGAGTCGAATAATGAGAGCCTTCAACGTCATCTGACAAGCTTGAAAAATGAAAAGGGCAAATCTTGAAGCAGAATTTTAATGGCCAGTTAATAGCCAAATAAAAGTCGAGTTAAATTCCATCAAAGCTTGTAACGGGAAAGAGTAGACTTGCAGTTTGGCAAAACAGACGTCTCGGAATCCCTCCTTTTCTTTATGCAAGACAACAACGATCGAATAAGCCGCTTGTGCTCCAGGTCCCACCATCCCCAGAGATCATTCAATCTTTCATCCCAGATGTCTGGACTATTGATGGCACACTGACAAACCGTGTTACCAAATTCAAAGCCGCACCGAAAGGCACTGAGGAAGCAGAGGTGACAGCAGAACTCTCAGCGTCGCTGCTTCAATTTCAGGAGCATTAGGGGTCAATGGCGAATCGGTGGCAGCATTCACCCGCCACATATCTACGTAGTCATGGATCCACGCCACCTAAAACAAAGTAGAGTTGGTGGGCGAGAGTTATTAGTGAAACGACGATGTTGGTAAAAGAGAGGCACAATGGAAAAGAATAAATCAAAGACGCGGTGGTTGTTCGTCTTTATACCAGAGACGGTACTTGCGCGTGCCAAGTATGGCATAAAGAGATAGAGATGTGAGAAGATTGTTAGCGATCCCAAGTTGACGGTTTTAATGGCGATACAGCAGCAAGACGCTCAAGGATGTATGGACGCCCTGGTTCAATGAGCAGGTTTCGATCACCACTTTTGCCTCATCGCAATCCTTACCTCTAAGGAAAGTAGGGATAAGGGTGAAGCGGAGATTATTTGTTAATAGAATATCCAGTTCATGAATGAAAGTGACAGCAGTGAATATGAATAGACTCATAATAAGTCGCCGAATAATAGCTATACGCCCTAAAGTCGGGATAAAAACTGAAAACCAACCGGAACTAACGGCAGGGTAAAGCACATACAACTACACGAACATTATGCCGAATTCGGGAAATAGACTGGCTCAACATTCGTACTTGACTCCCTCATTGCATGCTAAGTAGGTGCAAGGTTTTTACTTTACTCCCCGTGGCGAAACCTATGACCAAATGAACGTCATAAGTGTGTCCATCACCAATTCTTTTTTCTCGCAAATTTGTATGTATAAATTTTACCCCGCAATGAGTACTCGGGGTGACTAGGAGGCATCTGCCCCTCCCACAACGCACGAAAGTAATGCTTTCTGGCGTGTAATTGATAATCCTTGCAGCCATCTTCGACTTGGCGCAATGGCATAGGCCGAGCAACACAGAAAATCAGTTTTTATAAGAGACACCGATTTAACCCACCAAATCAATTCTGATGATAATCGGTACTCCATTAATGTTCGTTCTTCCGATTCCATTCCCAAAATAAGTAAAATATTAGGAAACAAATCAGAGATATTAGATGCCAATGGCGACGCTGTCAGAATTCAAAAATACAGAGAAAATGAGGTAAACCGCAACAGATATCATTACGATAGCTCTCCACGAAAGAAGAAATAAACCAACGAGGGATAAAATGGACGCTACGGCTCTACGCGTTTACTGACTGGCATGTTTTCAACGCATGCGGCACCCACCTATAAAGCCGTCCGAATGGCTGAATCATGCAGTACGCCGCAGAAGAGAAATCAACTCTCAAGATATGACCATTTACCCATTAAAATTACTCACATAAAATAAGTCTAATAATCCACCAAAGAAGATCCTATATATATTTCACAGCCCTAACACCAACTGATATGCTTATAGGGCTTCAAATCAGTCATTTATAATATGCCAATAGGGAAGACGTTCTAGAGTAGGTATAAACCCTATTTGAAATAATCAGCACGCCAAACATATGTAGGGTTAGTAATTGAAGGGCGAGCACTTACCTCAGCCTTTACCCGAAATTCCACCAGAAGCGAATCTTCTAAGCGTCCGCCTTCGCCGCATGTTCGTTGGCATGGTACTGCAGTTCTCTGCCCATAGAAGGAGAGCTTAATGAATCACACGTTTTCAAAATGAGCAACAAGCCTTACGATAGAATGATGCGAGCTCTTTCAGCGCAACAATGGCTGTACAGCACAGAGGCGACACTTAGCATATCCTTTGTAACTGAGAGATTGAAAGCACCAATCTTTCGTAGGAGCAGAAAAAATATGCCCATACACGGAAATCCTTCCGATTTGCAACCAACATAGCTACTTTTGTTAGAGCACTTCGATAAGATTTACCTAGGGGAAAATCAAAGTCCTGCGTGAACGGACTTAAGTGACACCATAGAGCGGAAGTAAAGCATCGACTTATGATCTTGGCACTTCCGAATCCAAATTGTTTCGCAACTCCTCCCACATCTAAACCGAGACGATGTTTGGTATTAATTCTTCACTCAGCAAAAATGAGCTACACCCACGGGTTCACCGCCTTCATAAGAGTAGAAATTTTTCATCTATTCAGCAAGGTCAGCATACGTCATTAAAGTCGGCAAACTCTTTATCGACTGGGGTAAGGAAAAGGAAGTGCCGCAAAAGCCCTAGCTGATAAGCGGATCCTCACGATCAACCGCTGGGATAACCACAATTCACAGTTTTGAGCTCAGCAATGTGCTAGAAGACGAAAGTCGAGGCAACGTTTTACATAACGCGGTTGCTACATTATCTGCATACCGGTTCCTTGGCTTAATTGCTTGGCTTCATCAAACAACTACCACGGAACCTCAAACGTTATGTCGAACTCGTCTGAAACAGTTTGACTGCCCTCAGGTTGTAAACCCATCGCTTCAGTATGTAAATTCTTGCTCAAAAATGAAAAGCTGATAGCGGATGATAAAAAATCAGGCCCCCACCTTCCGCTACAATTTGAAAATATAAAACCACTAGACACAGCAGACGCCATCCCCCTGCAGAAAATTGCTTGGAGTAAATAGGCGTAGTCTACATCAGACTTCAAACAAGCAAGTCAATGGAATTCGGGTAAATCACGGCAAGCACAACACAGACCATGAATTCAGTAAGCCTCAAAAATTGCTAGCCGCACTTTAATGCTAGCATGAGGGTTTAGCTATGAGTATATATGTATGTATATGTTGCATAAGTAGAGAATTTTAACAACAAATAATCACATACCTCAACTCATTTGCGCAAATAGCAAACCAGACATAACGACAACCGCACCAATACTCAGCATTTTGCACATGCCACCAAAGGCATGAAAAGGATATTGGGTATGGTAAAAGCAAAAACACAATTCACAAGAAATATTTTTTACATCAAGATTGACAATAACTTATTTAAAATTTTTTTATATAACTAAATATGAACATCTAAGAGGTACAACTTTGGAAATTATTAGAATGAGGCTTTAGAACGATGCTTCGTATTTCTAATGGTTATTGATAACACAGATAAGGATTTTCCTGCAATGTATGTCCTTACTTGTATATTTTTTTGTTTAGCCGCATTAAGCAATGATGATATTTTTGTGTAATGCTCATGTTCCTTCAAACATACCTTCCGTGCGAGAGGCAGGAACACAGCTTTAATCCCTCGACGCCGCCGAAGGCCATAATAAAATGCTTTATGATCAGCAGTAAATTTGCTATTCTATCAAAAACAATAAAAATGCTTCGGAACCGTCACCTTATGTCAGGGATAGTCGCAAGAAAGGGAAGCAGAATGAATAAATCCGTATGAATTTAACCTGTATAAATGATATTATATAAAGGCAGTGCGTGTTGCTAAGAGCATATTTTTTTCCACCTAGCCGCAGTCACTGTTTTCTGTTGCTTAATATCAATCCCTCCTGGTGCTTCATCGCCAACACTCCAGCACTACCTGTCCCAATCCCCTACGGCTTTGTGCAATGGCAACCTCACTTCCCATTGCTCCTGTTCATAAATTTAATTCCCATTAATTCTAAGCATTTTAAGCCAGTCGACCACAAACCACGGCCATATGGCCTGAGTTTTCTACCTCTGTACCTCGTTCACCTCTGCATTTCTACTTCCCGTTAATTCGTAGCCCATTGTTCCATGTTACCACCTCATTTTCCTTCCTTAAGTGTCCACTTTCTATGACAACAATTATCTACTCCCACTTTATCCTCTTATCTACATATTATCACATATGAACCAAACCCTTTACCACTCCACCGCAACTTCTTTTAAAGTACCTACTTTAAAAATAAATGTGGTCTGCTCACCTACTGACTCAACTCAATATCTTCTTGCTTTTTATCATTACCAGTTGTCTAGTGTCTGTTATTTCTAAATCTAATCGTTCACACATCGTCATCCCTTTCCTGTCTGTCTGGCTAGGTTCCCAACCCTCACCTTCGTCTTCCACTTATCCTCACGCCGAAAATTGATCTTTCTACCTACCAGCCCCGGCCCATTCTGGATTTTCAGTTTGTATCAACCTGCGGCCCGGTTCATTAACAACGTACTCCAGTCCCACTAACCTTAACTACATATCGGATGTTGCCTCACAATCTGTCCATTCCCACGACTATCATTGTCTGCAAGGCCGCCTTCTCACGTTCCCAGCTCAAGCACCTACACAGGCCTGCAGTTCTCTCACTATCTGCCTTGTGCCCACATTCTATCGACCCACACCCATTTTAATAACCATTTGCATCACCTTCCCGTTCAGCACCTTCATTTGTGCACCTCAGTGAGACACCAGGCCAGATATTCATTTCGTATCACTCAACAGCCCTCTCCTCGATATATTTGCCTCAGCTCCTCTACAGTCATCTAGTCCAAACCATTCCACTCTTATTAGATGTCAACGTTTCTGCCTCGCCAACCTTTCCGCTTCTCTATTCCCACTTCTATCTATCTACCTATCTATCTAAGCCGTATCTCCCGAGTCCCTAACATCTCTGTTTAGCATTCGCCTACTCACCTATGCAGATTGCACCGACAGGAGATGGGCATAGAAAGTGATTGTATAAATGCGACCTCTCCTCTAGCATGCCGGTACTCTAACGGCTCTGTGCACAGTGTCGCCAATGTCCAAAGTGGAATGCCTTCTTTATTTGCGTTAGCTGACCCATTTTGCAGTCCAACTCAACCAAAAGCAGTTGCCTGCCTTGTCAGCCAAATTGTCTCGCCACCTTATAAGACAATATAAGAGACTGCTGATCCCTCTCAGTGACCACCGAAGATGACCTAGATGCGAGCAATGCAGTTTATGGTGTTCCAGGTCGAAGCGGTGGCGTTAAACCATCTGCTATCAAGCCGGGCCTGCCTACCTCAGTTAAAATGTAACGCGATTGGACAGAATGGGGTTATTTTGCATAAAAGCAACCTTAAGCACTATGCGTAGAGGAAGCGCAAAAATCTAATGACGGTCAGTTGGAAGCACATGACAATGACAATCAAACAACGTGCTAGTACTTTCCAAGATTCCTCAGAATCCGCTGACTACTTTGCCAATGTGGCCGAGAAGTCTTGCTTTGAACCTAAGGGAAGCATAGCACATTCTATAAAGGAACCCACCATCCACGGTCTAATACCTATCCTTTAAAAAGTGTGGTAGTGGAATTTGTGTATCGTGCAGTCATGGGACTTACTGCCTTACTTCTCTTAATTAACCTTCTGACGGAACCAAAAACAATGTTTTTTTTCGGTAAGAGAGCTTAAAGCACTCAACGTACAAAATCGCTATGCAACCTAAAAAAGCATTCTGCCAATGGATGCAAGTCATTTAGGATCACCACCTGCCCTGCACACAAAATATGCGAGTAAATTGAACTTGATACCCGAAAAACCAACACGCAAGACGAGCGGTTGTTCGGTCGCCTGGCAGGTCATGATACATCGTTGAACGCCTTAAATATCAAGTGTGAGTTACCGGTCCGTGTGACCACTTTTGAATATCATGTGCAGCGAACCACGAGGGATGAATCGTAAAAATACCTGCCTAACCCAGAACTACCTTTGGCCATTGGAGGAAGATAAAGAGAAAATGAAGAGGCGATTAGAACTAGTGAAGTAAATTAGAAAAAGCACTGCTAAGGAAATAAAGGCAATAGATGTGTGGGTGTAAAAAAGCCCAAAGAACTCACATGACACAAGTAAGACAGAAAGTGATCGTCAAAACTGCCATCTCTATAAAAGAAATGCCCACCAAAAAGACAGACAAGTAAGGTTGATAAGAAAGTCAAGGGCATCAAATTAAATACCAGAACGATTTCATTGTCAGTTAATTAGGTTAATGAAACACAAAATGAATGCCATTAGAAACATTTCCGCGATATACTACATGCGTTAAAAAGGCGCAAAAGAGAAAGATTTGACACAAAATCCGCCACTGAAAGTAAAAAAGCTTACATAAACATGCGGTTTAGCCAGCACGTTCAAGATTAACAATGCGCAAGACAGCCACACGACTATCTACCCACAAAGTCAGCCACAGATGTTCAATTTGCCTCATCTGCGAATGCCAAGAAGGCATCTACCACTCCTATTGCTACTGACACCACCAACGCTACGCCAAGTCAATATGGGTGGCTTCGTTCCTGACCAGAGAGATGGTTGATGGAATGTAGTGGGAAGGACACAGCCCTGAGCCCCGCCTTTAGCCAGGGTGGCCAACGGAAGGTGTTCCACTTGCCTCACCTGCGAGCATCAGATGTGACTAGTAGGGAAATGAAGGGGATTCGCAATGAGGGCGTTGGCAGGCGATGAGGCGGAAGGAGGAGGCAGGAAAAACCGGTGCTATGTTCTAATGAGGTGAACACGAGAGAAACATTAGGCGTAGGCTCCCAGCTTTTCCTGCCACAGTAGAGACCTTTCTCGTCGGGCATACCCATCCTGCCCGATTTCAGAATAAGAACTGTCGCCATCGCTTTCGGACGGAAACGAGCTGCTGATTCCTGATTCTGATCAATATGGATAGAAACAACAGGAAATCTGTACCCTGACCAGTCCTGATCTCCTTGCCAAAATATAACCACCACGCTTCGATCGCATCTATATTGTGAGATTTGCAAAATTAGAAATGTCGCAAGCAATTACGAAAGGTGGAAAGATGCTAGAATTCCTTTCCGGTTAATTTAAATAAGAAGAGGAAGAAAAGAACGTTGCTCTATGTCCTTACTGAAAGCATTTGCAGAGCAAAACATGCATCTGACTTTTAATTAGGATCGGTCCTGGTTCTGTTTGGGGGTGCGCGTTCGTTCATCATCAATTTTTTATGCATCAATCTAGGCGCCGTCATCAGCCAACCCTTATTTTTACAAATTGATACGAGAAATGTCGCAAGCAATCACTATACGGAATACGCTTCTGTGCTGTGATTCTGATCAATTTTGATCGGTTTCTCAAAATAGGCTCCTCAACTGTCTACCAGGTCTACTTTTATGGCATAAAACGCAAAATATCATGGCTGCCAGAGGTGGAAGAAACAGATGTAGATGAGAAACCAGGGAAACTGATCGCGACTATGTGCTCATACTTACAGTTTACGCATTAAAATCAC
>JADWOT020001497.1:0-18000 GCA_036345935.2 Taenia hydatigena
ATGTCTTCAGAACCCACTAAGTGTTGATGGTTAAACACAACTTTAATAGGAATGGATTTTACCGCCGTGGTTTCGAATGATAGGCGAGGGATTTTGCTGGCAGCAGGCGGTAGAACAAAAAGTTTGGCTGCGTTTACCCTCTTCTATCTATGACATATTAGGAGTCATTTAATGAGATAGTTTACTCGAGCAGAATCACTACGACATTTATTCTCCCCTTGTGTCTCTCCGCTAGCCTCAAAAGATATTTTATGATAGGGTACCCTTTGCTAATAGTCTTTTAATTACTAAGCAATTTTACTAGCATTCAAAAGAACACCTTGCCCTACCACCTACTCCTACTTCTTCAAGTCAAAGGTTGTGGCAAAAAGGCAATGGGAAATGACGACCACATGTGATCATTGATANTCCACTGCGATCGCCAATGTATAAATGTTGCATTCCAAAATGCCCTAAATCCTTTTTTAAGGTCGTTAAAATAGGCACATCAACATCTGTTGGCTATATATTTTTCCCCATCAAGTTATGGTCTGCTATGGATGGGTTTGAACATCCCATAGATACTGTTACCACTTCACAAATTGCCTACATGTGTACGCCCTCGTTTCAAACTAACTGCTCTCACTTCAGAATAAGCGCTCAATCCACAAGCAGCGTGCAATCGAAGTCTTTTTCGTAACCTGACAAGATAGCAAAGTGCTAGACAGTTGTCACTATCTGCTCTCATAAAACTGCATTCGACATTTTAAATAAAATGGCTGCATGCACCTGCAGTCCGTCGCTTCCTTGTCTTCACCAGCATCTCAACAATTTCACCTTAACAGTTAAATTTCTTCTGAACCCACCAAGTGTTAATAGTAAAGCAGAACTTTAGTAGGAATGGATTTTACCGCCGTGGTTTTGAATGATAGGCGAAGGTTTTCCCTGGCAGCAGACAGTAGAACAAAAATTTTGGCTGTGTTTACCCTCTTCAATCCATGACATATTCGGAGTCATTTAATGTGATAGTTTACTCGAGCAGAATCCAAAACGGCATGTACTGTCCTCTTGTGTCGCTTGCTAGCCGTAAAAAATATTTTCTGACAAGGTAGCTTTTGATAAGGTCTTCTTATTACTAAGCAATTTTACTAGCATTTAAAAGACCACCATGCTCTACCACCCACTCCCATTACTTTGAGTTGCAGGTCGAGGCAGAAAGACAATGGAAATGACGATTACATGTGATGGTTGATAAGTCACAGCTGAATGTGTTGGTGGATGTGTGGTTGAGATTTCCATAGGCTGCATTCTCAGCGTGAGACCCTTTGCTGACTTATCGATGCTGGCCGATCGATGGATCGATAAGTGCATACACTCTGTCCTCGTTGCACCTAAGTTACGCCGCCACGCAGGCGATCGATCGACAAGACCCATTAACCAGGGCAACATCTCATGCATGGATGGCGAGTGGGATAAATGAAGTCATAAATGATGAAATATCATTTTCCATTTAAATGTGAGTGCGTCAATATGATTCTTAGTTGTTTTAAACTTCCTATCACCTTGCTCTGCATTTTCTTTCCATTCTGTAACATTTTTCGCATTCCTTACCTGTCAGAATTCGGAAACGATGAGAACGCAAATAGGCAAGACACAGCGTCGGCACTGCTACCTCTTAAAGTCCTCTGCGCCTTCAAGATGCCGATAAGATCACCAGTAGTGTAGTCGTCACGTATTGGTTATTCGAAATTCTCAAGTCATGTTCTTCGACAACTTTAAAGCCTGCTCTAAGATACATTTTTGAGCCATCGTTGGGCTGCACATACATGAGCTTGCATCTTAAGGACATCTTGAGCATGGTTTATATATGTATACTTTTCGAACATTGTAAACTCTTTTTAGTGGGTGGAATTCAAGCTTTTCAATCGTAATTCGAAATCGTCATCAAGGGACTCCATAAGATGACATTATTGCTGGTTCTTTTGCGATTTTCGAGGTATTAGACATGGCGAGACTGGTACATATAGTGATGTAATGGTCATGCCCAGTTAAGCAGGAAGAGTGGGTGAGAATGCTGCTAATAAGGAGCTGAGAGGTGTCAAAAAGGGGAGAGAAGCTTAAAAATTTAGATGTTGATACACTGCTCATCATATATGCAAATAGCTAAGCATACATTTTAAAGCCCTAAATTAAACATTTAAGAACTTTGATGGCCATCCCACTCCATCATACCAGGCCATTTTTAAGTGACACTTAGAAATGTAAGTAGCCAAGTAGTGACAGGTGCAGCATCTCAGTGTAGACATCTTAAGGAAAATTAAAATTGTCTCACAGGCATTAAGAAGGTAGGAAAAGGAGGATTTGAAGAAGAACAATTAAAACAATTGAAAGAAGAGGAGTAAGTAGAGAAGGGGAACGGGGGGCGTAAGAATGGGAACGAGAGTGAGGACCAGGAGGAGTTGGGGGATTAAAGTATAGAGATATCATTGGAGAAGTGAGGAAACGATGTCTAGCAAAGACAGGAATTGAAGTAGGTGGACTGGCCTCGCGAAAGGCAGATTTGGCATTGTTGTAGGAGGAATGACTATAGTCTTGTGTAAGCAGCCTTTTATTTCCACCGATTGCATCCATTTTTCTTTATTATTGCACCTTCTCTTTCCTCTTCCAATTCTCATAACTTTATATCCTCTTTTTATCATTGCTTGAATGAATTTGGAAATCCATTTGATCTCCCCTTTTTAGTGAAGCCAACACAACCACCGCAGTTGTAAAGCAGAGGCAGTCAAGCAAAGCTTTGTCAACTGATCGAAATGCATGTCATGCGCATACTGAAGGCGTGAATACCTTTTATAAAAGAATGTATGTGCTTGATACCTAGATGTTCACAAAGAGCTTAAAATATAAATGCTCTAAAAGTATGCACCCCAAATTACTCAGTCTTAACAACTCGTGTAAGGTAAAATATTGGCACAAAGGAGTGCCTACAGTGCATTGCAACATTGTCAAAAACTACAATTGCGAGCCATGTGTGTAATACTTTGTTTGAACTAGCGGTTTCTGTCAGGGTCACAGAGGTGGCCATATTGCCCTGGCTGCGTGGGCTGGCCTCCAGGACATGCCAGCGGCTTATTTCCTTCTGCCCGTCGAATATGTATTCTACTCTAGCATTCTGTCTTCTTTCGCCTTTGAGGGGGCCTCGGGAAGCTACAATGTCTTTAGTAAAGTTATGGATATTAATAGCTAGATCTGAAGAAGCGAATGCAATGCTTAAGTTGTGCAACTACTGGTTCTGGTTAATGTCACTTTAGCGGTCCTATAGCCGTTGTCAGGTGAGGAGGTCTCTAGGTCATGCCGGCAGTTTAGATTCCTTCCCGTTCGGCAAACATATATTTTCTGCCCTAGCATTATTTATTCTTTTGTTTTCAAGGAAGCCCCAGAACGCTACATTGGTGGTGTTAAAGATAATAAAATAAAAAACGTTGCCCCCCGCACTTCCTCCGAATAAACAAAAACATAAATGTATTTAAAAATTACAATCAGATACGGCTACACGAGTATACTAATTAATATGTTCGGGTTTAAAACAAGTTTGCATTATTTAATCAGGTGGAATACAAAAACCAAATCGAATATACCATGCACCATTTAAAATTTAAATGTGTAAATTATGAAAGCAATATACAAAAGCCATCTTTTGATCGCAGCTAGTACCTTCGTGCTAGGAAAGCAAGCCTTTAAATTAACTAATTCGCTCTTCGTCTTCAAGGTAATTGACGGCGGCAGTGCCATTTCTCCTGTCGATGCATTGGAACCTATTGACGGAAACGGTATTTAGTCCTTCAACTTACACGGAGATGCATCTTGCTACACTAGCGTCTATATCATTGAACGTGGGCTAGTCGAGTGACTACTTGGAATCAGAATTCTGCTTATGCAATTACTTCGCACACATCCCAGGTAAGAGTAAACAGCATTTTATAGCTATTTGTGTCGTTTTTCTTGCAATATAAGTAGTAGTGATCACTTGTTCAACAATTTTACTTTACAATTTATTATGTTTTTATTATTACACAGCGATAGCTGCTTCATTCGGGTCGTTAATTCAGGCTAATAAAAAAGTCTATAGAATACGCAGATAGCATCAGTGAACTTAAAGTATTTAAGAGATACTTCAAGATGAAGGGAAATTAATTGAAAGCCATAAATTAGCCGCTGTTCTCGTTCCACCATAATGGAAATAATTGGCAGTTTATATCAGTGCACAGCTGGAACCATCGCAAATTTGTTCATGAGTGTCGCATTAGCTGCGCTGCGTCCCATATTTCTTATGCTTTGGTCTAGAAATGATCTGGACAAGCTCTGGCTATCGATGTAGCATGATTAAATGTGGTACCTGCTTCATCCTTTTATCTGTTTGTTCAGATCTGAAATTTCGAGGCTCCCAGTCTTCTGCAGCTGCTTTTAATAATAATCAGTAGCGAACTGGTTTGGGAAGAGGGGCATTTAATTTATGTTTCCAAGGGAACGGGAAATAATCGTGCTAAATCTCTAAGCTTTATATGTAATTCGCTTTGATTCAGCCTTACTCAGAAATGGCACCCTACGGTCTTTTGTCATTTGTAAGTGTTTCGTGACATTCTCAAGTTATACAGTGACGACTTAGTTCTGCTCGGCTCATATCGAGGTTAGTTGCGAATGAAACTGAATTAGTTGCATTATGCTACTGCGCCGTAATCCATCAATTTTGATTTTACCCTTGATCAGATAAGAAATTCTGTGGCCTCTTGTCCAGTGTAAATATATTCTGAAGCTCTCGATTTAAGTAATGAATACTAAGTCTCGGTCGAAGCGTACTGACGACATGATGACATGATTTAACTCGTCACACATAAAACTTATTTAGGAGAGGTGCCGAAAATATGCGGGTTCATATCTCTGCGCTCGATTTCATTGCTTTTGATTCAGCCTTTATTAGAAAAAGGCACCTGTGAACTTTCGTCTCCTGTTATTGTTTTCTGATGTTCTAGAGTTAAATAATGCCGCTTGGGTTTTATTCGATCCGTTTGAATTTTATCTTAAAAGTTGAATCAGAACTAGCCAGGTTATGTCTCTGATAAAAAAACTCCTCACGATTTGTTTTAGCCTCGATCAGAATAGGCATTCCGCGACCTCTCGTATGCTGTTACCGTTTCCTGATTTTTGCGTTGGTGGAGTAACCGAAATCAGTCGTTTCATGTAGCGGAGGTTTATTTGGTCACCTCTTATTAAGCCCCAATTAGAATAGGGAATATGCGGCATTTTGAGCATTGCAATCCTTTTTTCGATTTAAGTAATGTCGCTTTAGTGTTTTCTGTAGGAAATTGAACCGAAAGCGGCTGGAATATATCGCTGCGCTTTCGTTAACTGCTTTTAGATTCCGTCTTGATCAATAATAGTGAATCTGCAATCTTTTGCCTTTGTAGTTTTATTTTGATGCTTCCTGATTAATTATTTAGTGTCGATTTATAATTGCAGTTCGAGCTTATATTTATGAAGGAATTGAAAATAGCCTATCTATATTGGTTCACTCTGTTATATTTCTTTATTTGTGCTCAATGAGAATTAGGCCTTAGGGGCCTTTTCTTATAATTAACATGGTTTTGTTAGTCTTTCCGCTTCAATCTATATTTGCTTAAGCTTTGGTGTATTTGCTTGGTTCCTTTTGGTTGCACTTTTAGTTTAAGTCGTAATTAAATCTTTTAATTTTACCGTGCCTGATGGTTTAAGAGCCTTTATTTACAGCTGAAGCCCAGAGGTCTATGGTCTGTAAGGACGATATTTTAATCTGTTTTGATGTAGAATCGCCTACTCTTGGGTACCGTTTATTTGTTTCTTTTGTAAGCGCTTGTGGCAGTATTCGTAAGTAAATCTTACAGAACAGGCTAAGAAAGCTTGGGACTGCAGATATGCTTTTTCTTATTGTTTCGATCCAAATCTGCCTAGACTGTGCGCCAATGGCTTGCTACATTTTTAAGGGTCTGATGTGATTTTCATTATAAAATGTCACGGCATAAGTGTGGCTGATATTTGCGGGGTCCATGTTTAAAGAAAGCTGAGACAGCTCGCGCGTGCAGATGCGCTGTTTTTTTATTCGTAGCAATCCAAAATTGATTTGGTTTGCATCTTAGCAACTTGTTTTCTTTTATGAAATGGCTGCCGACCATGGGCCTTCTTGATTACTTTTGATGTAGAATAGTGAAGTAAAAGCACAAATTTAAACATTGCTTGCGTAGTATTGAGAAGGGCACGGATTGTGGATTGCACTTTTTGCCACTTAAAGGGATACTTGGTCTTTGAAGAACCCATTTGAGACTGTATAATGGCTATTGTTGAGAATGATGCGTGAACTTAATTTTCCGCATTGCATTTGCTGTGGTCATGGTGGGCAGTAGGCGTCCCTACGCAACGTTTATTTGGTTAGCAAATGGTTCGATTGATCATTGGCTTGGTCATGTTAATCGGTAACCGTTTTGCTTGCAGTCAGTGACTCCTAGTAAGGAGAGCATGAGATTCTATTTAAAGAAGACTTGGTACATTTAGATGCTGCGTCTCTCCATCCTGCTTTAAACCACGGTCGCACATGTCACACTTTATCCTTTTGGTAACAGTGACAGTGGAAGCCCAGCCACGCCCTCCCCTGTTCTCGTAGTCATGGCGACAATCTCAACTTGCAGCTGTTTATGCTGCCTTCGATTAGACTAGTGGCTGCATCAGTTGAGATGCTGGCGGTCCTGTGTGAATGAATTTTTATTGTTTCCTTCCAGATACAACTGCTTCATCCACTCTGCTTTCAAAGCTGCTTTTAGTGTTATTCTGTAATCACTCTTTTCTTCCACGATTGCTCTGTCTGGACGAGGTAGCAGAAGTTGGAAAGGATATGCCACATCGGTTTAACTCTGGCTGATTTCTCCTTGATACATTTTTGACACTCCCTGCGCTTTTTTTACCTCCCAGGAATTCGCACAAATAAGTGCGTTTTTGTGCATACATTCCAAATTATTAGCACCCAACTGAACTCCATGTGCATGCCTTATTGCTGATCGCTGGAATCTTGTGGTAGGTCGTAAGAAGGAGTTGAGTTTTATGCGCAAGCTGAATTTCTTATTTAGGCTTGTGTCAACCATTGCCTCTTAATCAACTATTCTTTGGAAGCCTCCACCATTAGCGCTTTCCATCCTTCTGTCCCTTCGTATTCATTTAGCTAGTTCCAGTTAACCATACGTGTTGTGTTGGTCCATGTGCTGATCATACATAGGCAGGATGACCTTAGTTGGCAGTGTTAATACAGCTTACGAGGCTGATAACTAAAAGGCCATATTCATCTTAATGTAACCCAAATGATAGCGGAGGAAAGCATGCCCCAACTTAAGTATAAATCTTGCCTTTGGCCGTTTTGGATGGTTGGTTTCCACCCCGTCTCCACTTTTGGTTCTACGTGCACCGATTTTGGTGCGATTCATGCGGATGTATATTGGGCACTTAGCCTCCTCCTCATTTTTGACTTTCGCACGGCTAGCGCATAAAATAAGATTCTAGTAGCTTATAGTGGCATGGGCTTAGTTTTCTTATGGGTTGGTGTTTGTGGCTGATCCTAAGTCAAAGAAACGGCGTCTCATGGCAGTGCCAATTCGTGTGCAGTGCATAGGTAAGCGTAAAGTTGACTTAGTAGAAGGGGTGTAGGTGCATGATTGGGATCTGTTCAGTTCTTTTTAGGAATCTGAAGCATCTTTCTTTGCCACCTTTTGCGAGTCCAGCACAAGCCAACGGACGCCGATGACACGAAGTGCGGTCTTTGGTAGAGGAGCGGATGGATTTTGTAACGCGTTAGAGGAGGAACGAACCGGTAAGCCCATTCTTTTGGACACAGTGTTGGACGAATTGATTTTTTCCTGCTTACTTTGTTTGATTTATTCCGTTTTAAGACAAGCAACGAGGTTGGGCGTGGCAGCAGACTTCTGACTGAGACAGATTATCTGGTCAAAGTGTATGCTTGAGACTGTTATTTGACAAGAGCTAGACTGCTTTGCAGACAGCTGGCATTGGACTAGCAGTCGCCGCAGAAAATGGATTTGCCAGTATGGACGCTGCATCGCTGTTTCCTACGATGTTATCGCGTTCGTGATGTGATGGCGGATTAGTGTTTGTGCTGCGGGTTCACACAAAAGTACCTTGCAGACTCATCAAATACCTGATCACCGGTCATGAGAAGTGGAGTCAACCCCGTCTCATTTCAATGTGCTGTTGCTGCTGCTCAAAAGTCTGTGGCACTCCAGTGTAAACGTTTTTTAAAAGATTTAAGCAGTTCATTTCCATAAAATGACACAAAAGTAACCTCACCCGCTAGAACACTTTTGCCTTTCATTTGCTGCAATAGCTTCATTTTAATGTGCCATATTTGGCGTTCATGGTGTCGAATCGTCATCGTGATCGTAAAGTCGTCTACACTGTAAAGACTTGACATTTTTCATCATTACAGATGGTCTAGAACTTAAAATTGATAAGACTATTGAATAATAAATAACAAGGTGTCCCTCGATATTGCTTCTTACCTTCCATTTCGTTGCTATGTTTGCTATAATTAATACGATCACTTTCTTTTGAGATTTAAAAGCAGTTTGGTACCGCAATATGTGTAACCTGTAATTCGCAACGCATATTTGTGGGTTCGTGTCAAATAGCCTTTGATGGGATTCAGTGCGTGCTCTGCCCCCTAGCCACAGCTTTGATACTGCATGCAAAAGCTTCTTAAATGTACGCTTTATTATACTACAGTGCAGTCGCGCCAGTAAGAGATTCAGAGATTTACTCTCTCTGCACAGAATACTATGCGGCTCTTCCTGATTTGGATGCGTTGAAAAGCACATGGGTTTCAATCAATGTCATGGGTATCATTTTAGTTTTTAGACATTTTCTACAATCATCTTTTATTGTAAGACCTCGATCTCGTCTGCTTTGCAGAAGTCTTGCTTGCAATCTATGAATAGAATGTGAGCAAATGCTATTACGTCAGCTAAACATGTAAGTTCTGCGATTATTTTCCTTTCCAATTGGGATCGATGGCTTAGTAACTCAGGGGCATCCACTGCGGGGCTTCGGTCATTGCGCTGCAAATCTGGCTACGCAAAGCTAGTTAAGGCAAACCTCTCATCGCATTGAGCCCAGCCAAATTTCTTAGGCAGATTTAATAGTAATAGGCATCGACGTAGCGCTATTAAATGATCGAGAGTTAAGCATGATTTTGCAAGTCACTGATTTTTGGAGTATGCTGTGCATCTGAATGCAAATGTGAAGATTGCGCACTCATTTTTTTGTTTCAGTGCAATCAATCTAGCAGATTTGACTTACTCCTTGCGGATACGTAGCTGCTGTGCGCTTTGCCAGCAAACTTGCTTTCAATAAAACAAGGGGGCTTTGCACTAATTGCTATCGTCTGTTATCCCATCAGTTTTACACTGAGGGTGGTTAGTCGCTTAATAATTGGGGAAATCGAGTTTAAAGTACTAAAATTTATAGTGTGTCAGAATGATTGCAGTGCAAAGCATAAAGACAGATCAGCGAAAAAAGGCATGCTTTCTTGGCACGAGAGTGCCACAAAAAAGACGTTTTCATGTGTGGGATTGAACAGAGGTTGCATATTACCACACTGCACAAGCAGAGCTACACTACTTAGAGTCAGTTATTGCGATGCTTCTAAAGGGGCTGCACTTATTATTTGCTAAATAAGCAAGGGATAGGCACTGCGTCAAATGCATACAAGCTTTCCCTTCACCGGGCTCTGAGGTACTTTCCGCACCGTAGCGCGATAGTGATCATTCAGAACGCAAAAAGGAAGGGGAGCCCTCAAAGAGGTGATCGTGAAACGGATATATTATACATGATTGCTGCGGAAGAGAGGAACAAGTGTCGCAGGTAAATAGGCATAAAAAAGTGTGCTAATTGGGAAACAAATGTGAAATTGAAGTAACGGTACAAGTAAGAAACGGTTAGCATGGCAGATTGCAAGGCGATGCTGAAGCAAATAAAGCAAATTTCATTTTTTGGGCTTTGTGTGCTTAACTAAAAGAAGTCATTGCGACAGATTCAATTGTATATTTATCTGCACTAAAAGCGCCTTAAATTTAATGTAACCGCCATGCTGCCTAGCTAATTACCTTATCAGCCGTACTTCAGTGATTTGTGTGGTTGAACTGCTGATGTTTCAAATCCCCCATCACAAATTTTATCGAGCTTAGATTTCCATGGTCCAATCTCTGCGCTCTTAGGCTCAAGCCAAAGTATCTCTTTGCCTCACTTGCACCGCTTGCGCTTGCATCCGGATAGGCGGCTGTAAAAATAGCTGTTGCAGTATAACTGCATGACACAAGGTCGTATGAACTGAGGCGAGGACTAAAATTAGTTCAAACACAGGATGACACAAAATTGGCTCAGACAGTTGTGGATGCAACTGTGCTAAAGTGCAGTTCGAAGAGAACATAGCAGATTTTACGCTAAGTAGGGTTGCGCCCACGAGGCCATAATAACCAGTGTCGACCAAGAGGAGACATTCTAACCCCATCAAAAGGTGTGATTCTTTACTTGGATGTTGTCATACCTTGAGTTTTGCACTCAGTTTAAAAAGCAAAAATTAAGTATAACTTTCTTGCAAATAGATCTACTAGGCGGCAGAATGCTTAGCAGTATGAACTGAGTACAAAAAAAACTCTGGTGTCTGGATGACACGTCACGCCATCGGATTGATTAAAGTGCAGTAGTTCACAAAGGCGACAAATAGGTAGGCGCTGGCTGAGATCGCGTAGGATTAATCGGAGTATGATGACAAAGCGTTGATGCTGCTAACGTGTAAATAGACGTATGCATGCCCTCTTCGCTGACTTCCCGTCAATCATTTCTTTAACCATGGACTAGAATGTATCACAGAAATGGATTTTCAAAGGTTCTTTGATAGTTTCTTAACAACGAATCCCTTCCCATCGCCTGAGTTAAATGGACTGCGAATAAATTATGGCTCTTTCTATTCACTTTACCAGTTCTAAGAGTATGAGTGCCAAGGATGGAAAGACTAATCCCTTGTCGTTTAAACTCGGATGTGCCGCGTGTACGACAGGCACTGGCCAGTGAATGAGGACTAACTCATTCAGACGATTTCATCAACTGCCTTTATTGCCTCAATTATTCACGTGCCGAAGTGTATATGCTCACTTTGCTCACTTTCAAACATTCGCATCTGCAAAATGAGGATAGTCTCAAAAAGGCATAACTCACTATGCTGTGCTTAAGCCACGGCGAATTATGGCTTAGCTGGCTTCGTTGAATCAACCTATGTAATCAGTATTTTGAGGTCACCAAAATGTTGTCTCGGCTGCATTTTTACCATGTTGTTCAGTTATGTATTGGATGCTTGGTTGATAGAATAACTAAATGTAGATGCGTCGCATAGCACATATGGGGCGTAATGGGCATTTTGGAATCATCACAGTTTGCATATGCCTCGCAGTTCGTGAGCGTAGGGCTCTTGAATTATGCTAAAGCACTAGTGACCAATTCCTAAGCAGGTCGAGAAGAGAGACTGTTTTGTCGGGCAGTTTATCAAGTGAGACAGTATTTGCGCATCCGTCCGAGTTCTAAAATGTGATGAAAAGCCTTGAGCGGCGAAGAGTGAGGTATCTGAAATGTCGCAAAGACAGATCTATGCGAAGGAAGGTAGATGCATGAAATTCGGTCAGGGAAGTGGCAGAGCATGTCTAAATATGGTGATAGTAGAAAGCAGAGGGAAGAATTCGTAAAATTGAATGCACTAGTATTCTCGCATTTGTTTGAGCTGAAGATAAAGACGAGGTGGAATTGCGCGACAGTGCGTTATTGATTCTAGGATAAAAGGAAGAGAGATAGCGACCACACGAGAGATACACCTGTTATAAAGCTATTTATTTATTGCCCTCAGCCTAGTATTCAACCTTGCAATAGCTGCCACTCTTGATTAAAGCCTTCTCACTGCAATGGCAGTTTACTAAGCGTGAAGGGGTGGTTCTATGATGCGTCGACACGGCGTCCATTTAACTTGGCCATACATTCAGAGAAACCGTCATTACTGCTGAGCTACGTTTCTGCAAGATTATTTTCCTTTGTGCTTAGTCAATGAAAAGCCAAAAATAAGTACATCGTTTTTGCATGGGCTCTTCTTATCCATAGATAGGTTCGTGGCCCCAAAAGAGTAAAAAGAGGAGAGATAATGAGGAGATGGCAGTGATATGGAGTTCATCTGCATTTACTTCTCATAGGCAACAGGTGACATGTTAGATAAATATGAAGCAGAGCGGCCGCAAATCCTGATTTCTCATTTAGGCTGTCAAAGCATTGTTTAGCCAAGCATCTGCCGCTGAATTTCCTTAGGTAAACTTGCATTGCAAATTGCTTTAATCAAGTTTTCTATACTCAACTTTTTTAGATATACCGAGGTTTCTACACAGATAATTAGAGTGGCTTAGGAGTGATGCCTTTACAAGAGAGAAGACTATAACTGGTGATTGCAATGGCTATTTATAAGGATTCCACTGAAAAAAAACAGAGTTTGCGAGGATAGTGGAAGTGCAAAAGAATGGGACGAACATCAGAAGGTGTTGTATGAGAAGCATGCCTTTTGCCATTATCATTGACTTCACCGTTGACACCTGTGGGAATGAAGCAGCGGCACATGTAGCAAGTGGCGTGGCATTCTGTCAATTGAGAATGGAAGACTTCACGTGTCTATGGTTTTGCCGATTAAGTGGGTGGAGTTGGTCAACCCTTAAAGTCGTGTATCACACCGCACCTCCGAGAGAACAAGTATTACTCCTCATGAGACCATGCTGTTTAAGCAAAAACATTTGGAATAGCGTGACACGGCGCTTACTCTCACTTTCACAGGCGTGGTGACTCTGCAGTTGATGTATTTGAGGACACAGCGATATGAGGTCATTCGCGTCTGTGTCGTTGCAAACATTCATTGCGCCAATAACCAGGATCGGCTCGTGTGTTACCAGCATCCCCTTGCATTGCATGACCTTAGGAGCCCTTTCTCGGCCGACATTGTTTGATTAGTTGATAAAATCATGCGCGTTAATGGGCAGTCGTGAGCGGAGGCACCCTCAACCATTACTCTGTTATACCATTACAAAGTCTGCACAGCTCCGATTGAATTCAATCTCCATGGACCTTCACATGTAGAGGACTTAACAACGTACAACACGCAACAGACCTATAGCATTCCTATAACCAATGAAGAATTTCATCCTGCTAACTCAGATTCGTCAAATCATCCAGGGCTGTATTTTGTGGTAAGCTACAATTGGCAAGAAAACCTGAGTAAATAAAAGTCAGAGAGTGAACGTGGGAATGCTGGGTACGACTCTCAATGCGGCTTATGTTCACCAGCCAAACGCTAGGCTAGGTGTAATGCCTGCGCTTTGTTGCATTTAAAACACAACCATGCTGACTAAATTTGCGATTTGAAGACCTTGGTATAATTGGATGTTTCAAGTCGGAGTCTGCAATTTTATAGTTAATGTGAAATCAAACAGTGTCTTAGTGCAAGTCCTGTAGTTAGCTAATTCACTTCGACAAACCTTAGGTTTAATAAAACCGATAACTTATTTGCGAAATGAACATAATTGTCCCCACGACCCATCTGCTTCCTTTGTTTTGATGACATAAAAGCAGCCCAAGGGTTCTGCGATATACTAAGTAAATTTGACAATGCCCAAACAGATCGGCTGAACGATTTTAATATGAGTAATGAGATGCTGGAGTGATGTGACAACGTGGCAGATATGGACCAAAATTAAGCTGATTTTACCCCTTAGTCCGAACACTCGCCTACATTGGTGTATATGCATTTATTTGCCTAGATATAAATGGAAATTAAAAATTTTACCTTAAAATGGAAAGAAGCCTGCCATTTTTATTACAAAACATGAGCTTTTGGCCTAAGTTGACGTTTCTAAACATCATAGAGTGCATTGCGCATTTGTAGAAAACCATTTTGGTAAAGTGCTTATCGAGTTGGACGAGATATTGCAACAGAAATTACAGTGCCTACAGTGGCTCCAGAGCAGATGATCAGCAGTCGCACATTTAACCATAGCTTTGAGCAACAGAAACCCGAGTCAGAGTTTGCCATATTTTACTTCCCTCTTCGTAGTCCTCCACATGATGAATAACCTCTGAATTATCTTTCCTTAGTGCAGGATGAGAAGCTGCTTGCCAATAGACTTGTAAAATACTAGGCATTTTGGAGGGCAAAAATTTTTTGCACTCTCTAAAGTATGGACGTGATTCGAAGGAGCAACAAGCTGCCTTTTCTGAGTCACTTACAATCTAGTTTTCATTATAGATGGGATCAGTCTTACTAACAGCTCTTTACCGTTATTCTTTTATGAATTTACTCATGCACTGCATGTTAAGTGAATGCGATATGCTGGATAGATTTGCCTCCTGGTGGCTAAGGGCGGGTTCAAACATACCACAGATTAAATCGAATGTAATGGTTGCGTGCAGAAAAACTACTAAATATTAGGAAGGAGCGTCTATTAAAATATCAAGGAGCGGTTAATAGGTACTTTATATAAGGGCGCTACGGATGGGCAAAACAAGAGCACTCACAGCCTGAGTGGAATCTTTCGAAGGAAATTGAATCCAATCTTCTCGCCAAAGACGCAATGAATGAGATGTACATCGGGAGTTTTACAGGTTGTAACTCAGTAAGCCACAACTTCATAGCGCTGAGATCTTGATTGTATCATTTGCAGAATTTTATGAAGCTTTTATTTACATCAATCTGCCTAAATCGAAGCCAGCAGTCTAATCTTCTCAGGTGTCAACTAACCTACTAAAGGTGTGGGCTAGCAGTCACGACTACAATGAAAGCGATAAGGGGCAAGGCAATCCTAACCCTATCACCCTAATCACACTGGGATGAGAACTAAGTGCTCCTACTAATTGTGTCTGAGACAATTACTTAGCAATATTATTGCCTGAAATTTCATAGCATTTAACTGCAAACATTGAAATAGCTGGTTTATTTCAATATTCGAAGTAAAATTAAGAATTAGAATTTTATTCTTATAACCCTTGTGCCGCGTACCGTAAAATGTTCAAGATGATAATGCTTTTCTTCACTATAGTGTGTCTTTACCGAAGTCCTACGGCTGTAAGTGCTTTAAACCGCACTTGAGGTCTGAGTGTAAAATACTATCTCACTCCTTGACATGTGCCAATGTCTTCGTGTAATATGGTAATTGCAGCTTCTTGATCTTTACAGCCTAAAGCATTTAGTTTTATCAATCTTACTTGCTCAAAGAAAGCCTGATAAAGTAGAAGTAACGCTTAAATGATAATGGATCATTTGCATAAATGTGTAGGATTTGAACTATGCCTAAGGAAAGGCAAACATCGATTTAAAAACGGGCACTGGCATCACAATTCAGGTTGCCGAATCAGCCCCTATTACAAGTATCACTCAGAAAGAATTTGCCAGTGCAAGAGCTAAACACCAAAAATATGAAACATCTAAGGCTTTTAACTGTCAGCGCCACAATTTTGCACTGCTCCCCTCCCAATTAGGCGCACGGGGCCAATATAAATGTGCAAAGCGATTTTCTATTCCACGGCTTCTAGTTTTTCATAACCCTGATTTAAGTGTTTGGCTTCTCCGTCTATTCTATTCATACACTGCATTTCACCTAGCTCGTTTCTCGGCTGCTGATTTCGTTCCACAATTATTCTCGTGGTCAGCAATTACCCCTAATTCCTCCGTTCGCTTCTCTATCCAACTTGCCATCTTTCTCTTCTGCATGCTTATTCATGACTATCGAGCACCAGTACGCGTAATCCAACGCTATTTTGTGCTTCCTTACCAAAATAAATAATTGAAATGCCTTCAGGGACAGCACAAGACAAATATGACTGTCATATTCAAAACAACTGCTGTAACTTCTCTTAAGGGCTCTCTTACATGGTGAAGAGTTCTCTAATGACCTCTTTCCATCAACAAACCATGTATTTACTACTTTGAAAGATTTTTCTGTTTCATCCCCACAACTCTTAATTGTAAGACTAAAGATGACGGCAAGTATTTGACAGCAAACAGAAATAGCGCAATTCGTGTATTAATCAAAATGCCTGATAATTTCCTTGCGGAAAGATTCCCTTTGCTAAAGGACAAATGCCTAATTTCGTTTTAATATGCAACTGCTTTTACTTCTAAATTAAATCTTATCAAACTAGCAGCTCTTTCCTGTATACCACTTGCAATCTAAATGCAGCTGTGAATATACCAACATCTGCAGCGTCTACGCTTTGTTCACTCCACCGTCACTCAATTTTCGGCTCCTTCCTCTAGTCTCTTAGGTTTTAATGTAAAGAATTCTAAAGCACCAACAAGGTTTGAGGTAGAAGATGACAGCAAATGAGTGATCCTCTTTTACGTTGAACACGCTTATTCTAATAGCACATAGCGAATTATACATCCGCAGGGGTGAGTTGGAGCATCTTGTCGGTGGTCCTGTATCACAGGTAAACAAACGCATGATTATCACGATTGTTTTACGCTATAATCCATTTAAAAATTGGTTACATGTAAAACTGCCATCTGACCTGGTGCGACGCACAACGTTTGCCTTATTATCTCAACAAATAATCCTCAGCTAATTGTGCACAGGCAGAGCCTTGCTCATCAGTGCTTCCTTGGTTCCATTTCAGCAGAACAACTACAATCTCTACTCATTGGATGCCCTTACCCTATGAGGTCAACATTCGTAGCGCAAAAGCGTGAAAATGACATAAGACATGCAGAAGACTTACAAGTTTTGCTGGCGTGATAGTCCATTGCCTCATTCTACCCAAAAAAAACATCGTGCACTCTGCAAATTGGAATAGACCGCGGCGAAACCATAACCACACTAACTGCGCCTGACGGACGAGAAAATACTTACATAAATGACGTAAACGCAAATGTTCTTGCATTTCCTCCAACGTCAGATATCCTGCGTTACATTCTGTGCAGCAAAGACACATTTCAGAATCCGCCGTTTTTTGAGCTGAAGCAAGGTACAATAAGGTATGGAGTCGTGGGTTTTTTCACGAAAAATATTAAGACCATTACAGAAAGGCAGAGCACACCAGATATAATTAGAATTAGACAGACACAAACTCATTCATGTGGGCTGCAATAAAGTGGCTGCTGTATTCCTCAAATTGAGTGCATGGTTCAGAGTCACACAGCACGTCTTGTGATTTGAGGCTATTTTTAAGTTTAAAAGAAGGAGTTTTCGCAAAAGGACATTAGACAAGAATAAAAGAGAGGTTTCGCAGACGTCTTTGCCTTTTGACGCTGTAAGATCGTTGCAATGGTTCTGTGCTTCAGTGGGCAAACTGGACAATGTACATCTAAGTCAGCTAAAATGTGAAATATGCAAAATACGGTGCTAAAATTGTGCTGGTAGCTAGTGAGATGGGATTTCAAGGTCTCTCTTATGACTGACTTAGTTTGGGTGAGTCAATGCTATCTTATGGTATTTAGGCATATCTCTTCTCTCTGATGCTTGTAACTCCTACAAGGGGATAAGGTACATCCATAGCACAAGCCTCGAAGCTCACGGAAGACTCAAATCAGCCAATTGCGTTATTAATTGCCGATACGTCTTAAAAATCACCAACTTTGGCATTTTCGCAATCTAAAACTTGACAGACAGTTGTCCTTTAACCAACTCCGAAGGTTTGCTGCATTTATTGCCCTCTAAAATTGCTTCTCATCCATAGAAAAATTGTGGACAGCGTCTGGGCTACTGTGTGATGAGACCTTGGCGTTAGTTGGAACCAGGCCAGGCGATGTCCATGCATTCGGCATATTAATGCACGAAGTCTTTTATCAGACGAAACCATATGGAATAGAAAATGTTTCAGTGGAAGAGATTATGGAACGCATCAGGAGCAAAGAAAAACCTCCCT
>JADWOT020001501.1:0-23000 GCA_036345935.2 Taenia hydatigena
ACCAACACCTGCGTCTCTCTCGCTGAAGCACTAGCACAGACCGAACAGAAGTACCCCAAGTGCTAGCCAATTGACGCCAAGTCTGCCAATTGTAGGCGGAGACGATAGAAAACTCCTGCATGGTGACTTCAGGATTGCCGGTCCGCAATGGATGACGTCACGCAGCTGAGTTCGCTACGGTGGCCCTCCACCTGCTCAGTGTTTGTGGCACCTTCACCATCAAGCACTTACCGCAGGTCCCCTTCAGGCCGCGCATCGGTCTGCATAGCGGTTAGTTGGATTTGCATCTGATCCAGTCCCCTAACCAATCCATGCGTGCAAGGTGCGCACCAACTTGTTTTAATGAACTCCAACGGCGCTTGAGAACTATTCTTTGGCAAAAGAGCATTCTAAGGCTGGAATTTTAAGCTGAATTTAGACCACAAATCGAATGTCCCTACTCCAGAGCCGTGCGGTTGTCTATGCGTAACATGGGCTGATGCATTCTCATAGAGTCGCAGCTTCGCATTTGATCTTCTTCATGTATCATATATCAGTTACACAGATAGCGAGTGCCGAGATGTATAAGCCATTTTAAAGCCCTAGTCTACTGGTATGCAGAATGATTTCAAAGTCATATTTTAATTGGGACTGTAAAATATGCGTCTTGTTGCAAGGCATTGGGGAAAGACTCTTTGTCCTTTTGCAGGACCTTGTGTTGCCGGTGTCTTGGGACTTACAATGCCTCATTTCTGCCTCTTTGGCAATACCGCTAATCAAGCACTAAAAATGGGGTTGTCTGGAATCGGTTAGTGGAATTCTCCTTTACCTGCTTTCCTATTGCAACCATCTTATCGTAAAACGTATCTATTTTAGCCACTAGAACACACATCAGCGAGGAGAAAAAGGAATATTGGATGAACTCGGAGGCCAACATGTTGAATATCGCGGCTCAGTGGAATTTGGGGGTGGTGTGGAAACAATAAATTATTGGCTCAATGGTAGTGACAACCTTCACAAGCCTTTACCCCGGCCCCTCCATTAAAAGTGTGAGCATTATTACCTTCTAAGTAATGGATTCTTGCGAATTGGCTTTACATATTCCTGCTTGATTGTATTGTGCTGCTTAGTTAAAGTTCCTCTGGTACTTTGTGGCATGAACTGCATTCACTTGATGAAGCATTATATTAAACAGGTGTGTGGGCAACAGGTGATGAATGGAACTTTTCTGACCAGGACTCTTAGACGACTTCATCGGCTTACCTAAGTAGTGCACTTTTCACTACAGTGTTGACATCAGCGCTCCAACGTACGCCAAAATCAACGCAATCGTAAGCCTGCGGTTGATAGCAGGGACATCACTTCAACTGGCATTACTCGATGTAATCTAGCAGGATGCACAGCATCTACGCATTGAGGAGAGCAAAGCGAATGAGATGCAAAGGCATTTTATTGCATTTAATGCCACAAATGTGTATAGATGGGGTCAGATGGATTAATAGCAGTGGGAGAGGAGGCGAAGAGAATCGTAGACGAGTAAAGTGCGATGAAGTGTGCCAGTGTCACGACGTGTACTGCAGCCGTAACCAGCACGTGAGCTAACTTGGTACGACGTAGCGAAATCTCATGGTGTGACAGAAGCCAAAAGCTACCGCTCTGTGCGATCACTAGCGTTTTTAATGTCATTTGGATGGGCATGAAACGATTTTAGAGCGGTAATCAAACCCACACTGATTAGCAATTATCTTTCGTAAATACGCTGCAACAAATTGTTTTACAGGACGACGGGATGCGTCTGGAAAATTTATGTTGCCAGTGGTCGAAGGCGGTTTCAACCATGAAATATACTTCATTAAAACCGAATTAATCACGTGCATAAAATACTCCTATACTCGTGGAGGCATTTTTAATGCCTACTGCTTTTGGTATATTTCAGGTATGTAGGTCCGTTCTAAAAGACACATGCTCCTGATGTGATGGGCTTCTGACCTCTGTATGGATTAATTATTTTTACTAATTTAATGGGTGTTTAGCTTGCCAATTCAATCAGCCAAACCTCGGAAGCATAAATGAAAAAATTCTTAATCCTCATTTCAACATGGTGCGTTAGAAGCACACTTAGACTAGTTACTTCTTTTGCATCCTATGCCATCGCAGGAAATCTCGTTCCGGTATTAATTATTTTCTCTCTGGAAAATAGGGCAACGGATAAAAGATAGCCCAAATGAACTCATATTTGGATTGCACAAAAATTGGGCAGACTTTGCCCCTAGAGTGGCACGAGATTTGAAATGTAGTGACTAACCTGGCTGCAGACGTAAAAGGCTTGCGTGTTAAAGTGGCTAGGATGATGGAGCGCCCAGAACTGAAGTAACATCAAAAGAATACATGGTATTGCTTTCACCATTCGCATTTCTAGCTTAGTTAAACGTACATAGAGGCCTTTACCTTGTCCTTAGAATGCCTCTTCTTTAGTGGATGTGCGAGAAAGCCCTTTAGCTCCGTCTGCGATTAGCAGAAGTGCGAGGTCTACGTTTCATGTCATCGGCTGTCAAACGTTAAACGTTACCATGCCTAACTAAAACAAGGTGCTAACCGAGATGTGGATTCAGATCTATCACCTCCTTTCGGAAGGAAAACTGTAGCGTTCAAAATGTTTAAGGCCCGTAACATCAATTGCCATTTGCCTTCAAAGTTGAGAGGGGTGCAAGTCATTGATGGGCCAGAGGATAGAGATCACTATCTTACACATTAGAAATTAAAATTATGCTGCCCAGCTGGTTTAATGATGGTCTCAAGTCGCTTTTTCTCCTTCTCTTGTTTACACTTCCAAACGGTAAAGCAGGGCATGGACCCCTTGAAGCAATATTAAATGAGCCAACAGTGCCACATCACCAATTGAACATTGGCTCTGGCGATAGTAATCCAGCGGTTTGACCTGTAGCTGTCTTAGATTACATCAAGAGTACTACAAGCCTTTCATTGGCGCAGCGAATGAAGGATTTCCACGCCACTACTCAAGGAAGAATAAAATGGCCCCAACCTAAGTGGCTGATGCACAATTCACATCACCCAATCGGTATCGACAAGAATTATTCATTTCTTTTTTATCCGTTTCTTTGTTTTTGCATTTGTATATTTTTGTTGAGCCACAACTTCTCACTCTACTCACATATACTTATGCAAATTGCTTGAAACCAGTGGCAACGCATTAATAATCGTCTTACGGCGTTTCACAGTTTTGAGCAAATTAGAGAGTCAGTATTAATCATTTTGTCTCTAAACCTGGAAGAAAGTCAGTCTAAAAGTCCCGGTCAGCTTCCATTTAGCACGCGCATTCATTCCCCAGACACATCCTTTTTCTCTCTTTTCCCCATGTGCAGTACTCCTTTAACAAGCTTCGTGTCAAAATTGGCGATAAGCAGGCCTGCCAGTGGATTTCTTGGTTAGGGTTGGGAAAAGGAGCAGCCTCAGCCAGTGGACTCTTCATATCTGGTTTACAAAAGCGCCGTGAACAAAGTCAAATCAGGGCTAGAAAAGTAGCAGGGTTAGTAAAAAGAGGCCAACAAGGTGAATTTATATTCATAGGCCTAAAAATGCATCAAAAATACGGTGCTAACATAGTTGACTAGCTTGCAAGTTACTCTGTGAACAAGACTAGCAGCCGAGTTATCATCCTTTTACACAGGAAACTTCATTTCGAATCCCACTCAGTGAGCTAATTCTGGTCAAGGAATTCGCTTAGTAAAGCACGCATTTATGAGAACTCACTTCGTCGCGTGTGTAATGGAGTAGTGCTGGATGAGCACTTTTCTGTTTTCTGAGGCCAACTTCATTACAGCAAAGCCAAGACGACCTTTTCTCTCGCCGCTATATATTAGAAAATTGTGACAAAGACATTTCTTTCTGCGTCTACTTTCCTCAAAAGCAGCAACCACGTCTAGCATGTCTGCCTTACTACTACCCCTTCAGTTTGTCTTACTTTCCTTTCGCATTCGGAGCAATTTTCACAGTGGAATGGTGCGATAAGTGCCTTAGAGACCGAAAAATGTATAAATTGCCCGCAAATGACGTAGCGCTTGACCTTTGCTTACGTAGTGATTGTTAGATACAGCCTAAATGCGAGCATTTAAAAAAAACTGCTTTAAGTTTTGTCGCAAAATTCTGCAAGCAAGCATGCTGCGTTCAAGTTGAAATCTAAGAATTAGCTTGTGCGTTTGGCAATGGGAAGCTTAGTCCAGCCTCTGACAAAAACGCCTTTAGCATACCATCCTTGTCCCAAAAAGCATCTCGTTTTTCACATGCTCGTTATTCATTATTCTCAGCACTACATGTTTTGGTATCTTTACCTCGGTCTAATAACATTTTATCGAAAATCCATCCCACGTATAGTACCAACCAGAACAAAATGATAGCAGCAAAGTTAAGGTTCTACCCCTTTATTGAACGTAAGTCTGCTAGCAAAGCTCACAGCTGAGTACTAAGGCAGCTTCCTGGATCGCACTGAAACATAGAAAAATGAGTGTGAACATTGTCATTTTCGCATTTAGGTGTGCAGTGCATTAAAAACTAGTGGCATCTATAATTACACTCGACTATTGATCACATGGTGCCACCGTGTCACTGTCTATTCCTGCTTACGATACCAATGAGATTTGACGTTGCGTGATGCATTATTTGCCCTAAATTGTCAGCCAGGCAACGCCTAACTGGTGTTGCACAGGTGAATCTGCTTATGTAAGACCTACCACAAAACCATTTTGCAGCATACTAATAACCTTCATCAGTGATTGTTCTTGCTTACTAAGCCACCAGTTCTATGTAAAAATATAAGCAAAAGACTCACGAGAACTCACAGATTTGGTAATATAATAGCATCAACTTGCGTTCTAAGCAAGCATTGCGAGCCAAGCATCTGCAAAGTAGAAGAAGTCAAGGCGTTTTAGCATACAATTATCGCAAACTAGACCTGATAAATAAAGCAATACCTACAGAAATGATGTGAACGCATGTGTTCACCCAAATCCTCTGGCGTCATAAATTCTAGGTAGCATTCCATGCAGTAAAGGCGTACTTCTGAATTCTCCATTCGCATAACTGCAGTGTGGCAAAGCAAAATAATTTTGGAAAGAGTTAACATGAAATGCTAGTGCTATAGCTAAGGAGCTGAAGGTGAATGGACTCTAACTCACAAATATGCGAGTCGATGAAATGGCGGATGAGCAAATCAGAGTCTTCGAAGTGAGTTCGACAACAGAAGCACACGTTGTGTTCCCGAGCTAATTTTGAGGTTTAAAAGAATGCACTCGTATTAATTTTAGCAAGCATACTGACTGAATGGAAAAGATAATGGTGAATTTGTAAGTTTTCTTACCTCGCTGATGACGTAGGAGCATTCCGAGGGATTCGTAACACCTTGTGCAATTCGGACACTTAAAAATCAACCTTACTAAAATGCATGAAACATTTAAAATGAGATGCTAAACCTGTGCTGCGATTTGCCTAATTTAACCGCCTTTTACACAGGTCTTCATCTTTTGCATTAATGCAGGCATTGTCCCACCCTGTACAAATCAACTCTTCATGGCCTAACTCCACACCTCTATGCATTAAAACACATACTTCTCCATAAATTCATGTTTTTGATAATGTATGCGTTCATGTTCAAGGCATATAAGGTGCTGTTGCATGGAAGGGTTAAATTCAAAAGCATAGTGTTCCTACAGTGGTGCACACGGTCGAAGTGTGCAAATAATAAGATGGCGTTTCTAAATTGCGCTAGGCACAGTCCACAGATGCAGATATTCATTTCGGTCATGAGAAGGGTGAGTTGTACGAGAATCTGTGACGGAGCATGAAGCGAATGTGATTAATAAGCAGGTAGACCTTCTGGATCAGTCCTCAACCAGACGTCCGATTACATCGCACGACAGTGAAGATGGTACGTATTGGAGCTCGAACCGTTCGCTGCACTACAGTGATGCTGCCACTGTCGTGGTGGTCCTTAAAATATTTGTGAAACCTAGAAGCCAGGTGAAGGATAGTTGCTCCTTCTTATCACTTAAAGAGTAGTAGTTTTAACATTTAAAAACGCGCAGTTTTGCACGACTTTATTTGACAGCCTTTAAGAATTGCTGCGCTGGCCTTTAAATTTCATTTAAATTATGCATAATTTCTTCGGTGCATAATTTAGTCAGGCTGCGTGGAAACACCAGCTTTATTGCTTTGATATCGTTTGATGTTTAACTTAAGACTTCCTATTTCCACCTTTGCATTGTTGTGCCATGGTTGTATCTTTTTGAGTTTATTGTTTCCAAATTTCACTAGCTACCTAAATGACGGCTCTCGATTGTCGTTGCTGTATAGCAGCTGTTTCACTGATCCTAGTAATAGAAGATTTAGAAGACTGGTTTCAAAAAAGGACTGATTTCCTACCATTCAACTAGTTGGTCTTTATTTGATGTCTTTGCTTCGACTAAAGTTAAATGTATTGTCGAATCCCTTTGTAATCGAGATTCTTTAAGAACGCCTATGGTAGCAGTGTTTATCAATGCCTGATAAACTAGAAAGTCGCCTTGGCGTTTTGAAATTTAGGTTGTTCCTAGCAGGCAGAGAGGTGCTCATCGGTCGCTGTTCGACTGCACACGCAATGAAGTAAGTTCTCATAAATGCGCGGTTCATTAGGCAAGCTTTCTAGCCGAAATAAACTCTCAGAGAGGAATTCAAGATTAAGTTTCTGGTAGAATGGATTATTACTTGACTGCTGGTCTTGTATCGCAAATTAACTTTCAAGCCAATCAACAATATTATCGCCATAACTCGGATGCGTTTATTAGGTTGCTGGATTCAAATCTGCTTTACTAGCTTCCTTTAACTAGCGTTGTCACCTTACCGCCTCTGAGCAATAACAGTGGGAACTGACTTTGTTAACTGCGCTCTTAATAATTGAGCATGAAGATGCCATTCGCTGAGGCAACTCATTTACCCAGGCATAGAAATGGACTCCACTGGCAAAACTGCTTATCCTCAATTTTAGCACACATCATGGTGAGGACATGCTGCATATGGGAAGAAGAGAGCGGAACTATACCTCTGGAGTGAATCCACATGCTGAACAGAAGTGGGCCGGAGCTGTTAAGATGGACTTATTCAAATGTCGTAAAATGAAATAATTGATACTCAATGATTTGTGCAAAACTGTGCAGCGCCATGAATAGAATCCGGTGGTGTTGCCACAGGTTTCACAATAGTTGTATCTGTACATTTGAACATAGGCAAAAGGGATGAACAAGTAATCTATTTGTAGCACCAATGAGGGTGTGTAGTTCACTTGATGTGAACTGAAACAGCAGCCAAAGCTGGTGCAAAATAGGTGATGCGGTACTAACCTACTTAATACTGCTCCGTGGTGGCAGTAGTCTAAGTTACGCTTTGACCGAAAATAAAGGCAGGCTGCTGTGTTTTACTCTTGCATTTCTAAGCAACTCCTACCACTCCGTGTTATCAAAGTGCTGTGAGACAAAAGTGACCGCTGCTACCAGAGTACTAAGGACAGTGTTGAACATATGTTTATGGCATCGTCATCTTAAGTTGAAAACTATTTAATGCTTCCAATACTTAATGATGCATACGTTTATAAATAAATTCGTGATCGAGTGATGAATAAACTGAAGTAAGCCTTACATGATTCTATCCACAAACAAATCAACCTGAAGCAGACACATAAATTTTCTATCCGTTGAGCAGAGCTGTATAACAAGCATTAGGTTCTCAGCAAATTCCACAATAGCGTACGAGATGGCAAATGCATTTAAAACTTACTGAGCAATCCCAACATGCCAATTCGCTATTGTAGGTTGTAGTGGTGCTTCCACCTACCAGCCATGTGCCACCATCAATCCCGAAACGGTGCCCTGCTGTGGCCTCTTTCGGAGGTCCAATCGCTGTACTAGACGACTTTTACAAGCCCGAGAACTATGTCCCTGATAATGCAGCTCAACGCATTCTTCAAATCCTCCTTTCATTTGGATTTCGCCATACATGTCTTACGATACATCATGGCAACAAGAGCCACGGTTCGCTGTCGACTTGACTCAGAATCATGATTTTGCATAAGTGGAGTTTTCGCTACGTAAAGTATCAAGCACTATCCTCATCTACGCAAGTAAGAAGTCGTTCACACTCTAACGTTGAAGTTTTGATTCTTTGATCACATGTCATCATGCTATACTTTTAGATGCTCAGCCATCTATGCCCAGCATTCTCTTCATCACAGCACAGCTGCTAATTTAGGAGAGTAATTACTTCTTGCGTTGTTATAATGCATCACCGAGGAATAGGGACCATAACTCAGCCCAGGGAGTGGCCGGTTTTTTCATAAATGTCGTCTGCCTACCAGCCTGCACATCATGTTGCAAGATTCAAGCAAATACAAAGGGGAAGAAACCCAAGCATGTGAGTCCTTTAGACCTGCACTATTATGGTTGCCAAACTATACCCAGGCAAATCAGAAAACTTATTAAATACATAAACAAAAGTGGGCACACAATTTGTCACAACACACTTATAAATTGATTTTTGATCAATATTGCAATTTGAATGGCTTTTATATCGGTAAACTTTCACAAATAAATATGGTTGTTGCAGTTCTCTGTCCTGGCTTTACAGAAAAAATCACTAAAGTGTTTTAAATGCACTTTTTTACATTGCTACAGGTGCATCTTTATTCTTGTTATGTGATCTAAAGCACTAGTAGCAAAATGCTGTGCATTTTGCGGCTCACTTGAACTGATCACCTGTTCTAAGCATGGCAATGGTCAGTGATACTGGTCATGGAAGGCATACTGAATGTACTACTCAATTGGCCTGAAAATTCCAAAGACCAGAGAGAAGAAAATTAGGTGGGGAAGTAATGTTGTGATTTGTAACGTACTCAAGCTAAAAGGCCACTCAAGTCACTCCATACACACTTGCTGTGCGTCCTAGTGCTACGATACAAAAGTTAATATGCACTAATTTTCGTGGTTTTTTTTTGCATGCAGCAGCAAAACTTGTATGCATTTTCTTTACACAAAGTGTGTCAAATAATTAGTTTGACATTTTTCTATACATTTAACAATAGCATAATTTCCTGGAAAAATCATGAAAAGACAAGTAGAGCAGCTGCAAATCATGTGGAGTTAGAAGGGATGGCGTTGTTAAGGGCCGCTTACGGCAGCGATGAAGATGCTATTCGCCGACTGCTACAATTAGGTGTATGCTGCATAATTTGTTCATTTCGATTCAACGGCTTGCCTACTGAAGCCAATAGTAGCCTATGGCGCTATAACTCCGATTTCGACTCCCCTTAATCTAACAGGTAAATTAGTGCGATACTAGAAAGTTGTGATTAATGAGACGGAGAGGTTGAACGCATACCATGTGCTTTTGCGTCCTGCTAAGGAGAGCTGCGTCCTAAAAGGCTGATTTCAGTGCTCGAAAACTTAAACCGCAGACAACACTGGGCGCAAAGAGGGTACAAACAGCCGTAATGATGGCCAAAAGAAGTCCGAGCACCCCATGATTTGGCGGCAAACTGGTTGAAGTCTCCCATAGCGTTTGATTATGCAGCATCCTCACTGCGTGACCTCGAGAAAATCATTAAGTGCGGCAACATTGCAGATAAACCTGCTTATTTCTTTTGTAATTTGACGACTGTTAATGCACGGTACCAACAGTTCTGATGTCCCATCGTAACTGCCTAGCACAGACTGCCATCGCTTTCCCTGCATTTGCAACGCTGTAAATTATAGCCTATAACAAGAATATGCAGACCTGCTTCCATGACAGCTCTAACAATTACAGCCTAAAGTAGTATCAGAACGTAAGTAGGTGAATAAGAATTACTTACCGGTGATGTTGATAGTAAGAGCGTAAGGACTGGTGAGGAGGCTAATGGTGATGGTGAGAATGCGGGCTACTAGAACAAATCAACGTCCTACAAATTAGGCAATGGTTTTTGACTCCTGGCGCTTTGGTGTGGGATTCTACGAGCGATAACACGAAGATGGTGTGTATCAGCGCACTGTCTGCTGGTACGAACTTGTTGCTGGCAATGCCGCACTGAATTCACAAATGCAAGGTTACACTTTTGCACCATTCATGGCAATAATATATTCTCTCAGTGTTGCGCGGACTCAGTACATGGTCAGTGCACATTAATAGATTGCACTCTCTCATGCGGTGCAAACTGACAAGTAAAGCCTCGTCTTCAAAAGTAAAGTGGATGTCAGGCGCTATCAGACAAAAGAGACTGATATTTCGGCGCCATTACTCAGTAATGTGAATGAAATACTGAGGCAGCAGTATTCAGTTTCGCAGCGACGGGTCGGACTGCATAGCAAAACGAGTTGGCCTGACCAGTTCTCCAGGGTCTCACCTTATTTTAACTAATCAAATAACGGTGGTCATTTGCCGGACATCATTGTGATTTGTGGCCAGTTGGTGTTTGGCAATAATCAGGCGCTACTATATAATACGTCAGATTTTGCGCCATCAAGGTGTGAGCATGGTGTGATTCGCATCGGTAAGCGACGAAACCAGTTACGACAACAAAATTATTGCATCGTTGTATGTTTTATGCGTATGTGGTTTAACTAGTACGCACGCCTTGCTACCATAAAGTCGGGGCACCAAAATTGATGTGCTTCCATGTTCAATGCTGCAGTGTTAATTTTATGGAGACTAATTTCTTGACAAAATGCAAGAAATACTGCCGGGCTAATTTATTGGTTCTAGTATTCCTCCGAATTCGCTAAGAATGCAGTTTAATGATGAGCACATATTGCATTCTCGGTTGTTGGAATGGAAACCACAAGCGAGGCAGAATAATGTTCGCCCGGTTAGTCAATTTCGTGGGAATCAAATTTTGGTACATTATTCTGAACAGAATAGTCAAAACAAGAGAATAAAGAGTATGCGCATGCACGGTAATATGTTCTTTAACTGTCTCGCCATGAGCAATAAACACATTTTGCTGCAACGATGCGGTGCCTGTTTTTTTTTGCTGACATTTGTTGTACAGCCGCTTGATAACCTTCTAATTTTTCTTATAATTTTGGTACTTTAACCATGTATCGGCTTCTGAAAGTCACAGCATGATTAGTATTGCCAAAAGGAATGAATAGTGTTGACATTTCTGCTGTCTTATTCCCATACCAACTACAACCTTGACATTTCGAGTTCCTATATGTAAAACATTCTCCCCAGGAACTGTTGCGTCTTTAACTTTGTCTGCCATTACGAAATGATCCCTCTCATGTGAAACCTTAACTCGTGCATATATTTCACTTAGAAAAAACTTTCTTAAACAGTCTAATTGGCATGTACATAGATAAATTGGCGGTTCTTCTGTGTTGTCAATTACCAAATATGGGTTCATTCGTAAGTAAAGGTTATGGTGGACAAAAGGAGTTCTTAATACTTCTCTGTTATGGCTTGCAAGACGATATCCAACGTCTTCATTTACTGTAATAGCTATCAGTACAGCTATTACATCAACTCCGATACCGGTTCCTCCCAGTGAAAGTTTGTAGTAGTCCTTGGTTACCATTGTAGTTAGGATTCATTCCATGAGTGTCATCGTCTACGCAAATTATTAAACAGGAAAGCCATTTGACCTCTACTTCGATTGATTGCAGCAACCTGTATGTAAATACGAATAGCTTGCCAATTTACTAGCATCGTTAACTGACTCGCAGAGGTGCCATTATTAGACCTGCCAATAGCGATTTTCCAGCATGTACGATGCCATAAAAGAATGCGGTATTTGTCGTTTTCCTTGTTCGTATTATCGATAACATTCAGCAGAAAGGCTTTGTTGATATGTTGTTTAGAAGAAGCATAGGTTCCTACCGATCAGCTCCTTTACATGATTCTCCGCATCAACTATGAGGTAAGCGTTGAATACTTTTTAAATAAGGTGTAGATATTTCCTTTTGAATAAAATTCTTTGCTATGGAGATTAACTGTATTTCTTCGCCAATTGATACCGGTGAAGACCAGTCGTTGCATTCATTTCTACCGCTTCCTCGACGGAGAAGATATCATTTAACTCTTCGTCTCTGGTGACATTTCCCTGCCATATCTCTTTGGGAAGTCGTCATAGTTTGAACGCCAATCGTTGACATTTAATTCTGCTTTACAGTTGTTTCAGCCGCAGCGAAATCCCGAATAGTTGCAGGCCTTGGAAGATTTTATGGGGAGCGTTAAATGCGCTAAGGCATAGATATCCTGCGATTTTGTTCCTACGCGTGCCAATTCGCCACGTCATCTCATGTACTGTAAAACTCGAAATGGATTTTGGATATAATGTTTCCCTATTTGCATTTGTTACCATTTAGCTCGATTCACTCTGAAATCGGAACATATGCAATCCATTTTTTATAGAATTTATATAGAATGAACCAAATGGAACGAAGATGTGGTCTTCACGCATAGTGTATACACAAGAAGATTTCGCAGGTAACTTAATCCAATTCTCGATTGTTCTTGTATAGTAGTCTTCTTCCAAAGTAAGTTATCGCGATTATATTAAAAGGGATTTTCTGAATTTGTTGAACTATATTCCGCGGCCATCCCAGAATGTAAGTAATCATGCATTCTCGGGACCATCCATTCCAGCTTTTGAGTTCGCCTACCGCCTGCCGTTCTTGAATTGAGAGTTCTCGGTTAAAGCAGACTGCAAACAGTGGGATAGAGTTGAGTCTATCTGTATAAGTGTTTTTTTGCGCTTTTTCCATCGAAGAGATCTTCTTGAGAGTCTAACATAAATGAGATGGTGAACTCTGATAGTTGGTATTTAAGCCATGCTGCGACGCATCAGTGGTTCGATTTTAACCAATAAAGTGCAATTATAATCCAATAGTCTGATGACAAAATTCCCGAATTCTTAAAAGCAGTGGTCATTTCAGCCAGTAACAAGCTTGTCGGCAGTCTTGTAAGGCAATCTGTGCATATTCTCTAAGTATTAAATTGGTTTTTCTATACAAAGCAGTTCTCTGTTATGCAACTATATATATTTCATAGCCATCTTGTACCAATGCATTTTTATAGTAGCATTTATTTCAACAGCTTCTTCAACTGAGAACCTATCGTATAGCCCTTCGGTACGAGTAATATTGCGAGCCTAAGTTCCTTTTTGCAGGTTATCATAAATCAAACGCCTGTTGCTTACTTTCAGCCGTATTTTTCTCATGCTCTGAATTCTTTGAAATTCCGAGATTCCACGACAGTCATCACTCCTTAATGGTGGCAGCGTTTCCGCAATATAATAGAGTTCTTGCGGTTCTGTTCCCACAAGCACCAGCTGTCCCCTGCATTTTACGCATTGCAAAATGCGAATTGGATTGGCAACATACTGCTTCTTAGCCGGGTTTTGATACCAACCTTTTTGATCAATGCTGAAGTCTCTAGAAATTCTGCCAACTTTTCTGCTGGAATTTGTATCTGTGAAGGAAAATAGCATGTGTGCATGCTTACACGCAATGCATAATTGCAGGGCGCTTTACACGACATTTTTGGCTATTTGTATGCTACTGCGGCCTAACATTCTCTTGATCCAACGGCAAACTCCTCAACTTTTCATTGGAACCATTCGCATTTGATACGCTAGGTCCCTCAGCCAGCCTAGAAGATACGCTGCCTTCCGTTGCGAACACTACGTCTTCCAGTCACAAGGTCGCCTTCACATTTTCTCGATCCTCTATTGAGAGCTCTCTGTCAAGGTTGACGTCAAACAGCTCGATAGGTTGAGATCCATCTGCATCGACATCGCCTTCCCTTCTCCATCGCTATCAGCATAACAAGCTGCGTTGAGAGGACGTCATATGTATATCCAAAAGCTTTATTTCAAGCATTTGTACTTTGAACGGAGGTACTTTATTGGCTATTCTTAAACCGACAACAAGCAAAAGTAATCAATTCATCTCACGACTATGGCTTCCTTTGTTTTAGCAGCTTTCCATGCTAATGACCTGCATCTGTACAGATTGATAAGCACAGTGTACTCATTGAAGTCTTTGCTGCCTGGATAAGGAATAAATTGTTTGCTTTCCAAGCAAAAAAAATGTCTCAGTTAAACATTATTTTTCACTGGCCAGCATGCCTACACGAAAAGGAGACGCTAGTAGCAAAAATGACATTCTAGATCATTTTAAACACCAAAAAATGGAACTCTCGCACTAATTATTAAGCTTGAGCAAAAGAATGGCCCTCATTTTGTCTTCTATAATAGGTGTTTACGCCTTTGCTATGTTTCATTTCTCCATCTTGTTATTTTTGATCTTATTTTTGACGAAAAAAAGCAAAATTCAAGTAAATTGTGTTAGCACAGCATAGATAAAAGACTTCATTTAGCTTTCAACGCGGTACATAGCACAATTTTGGCGTTAGCGGCTACTCTACTTTATGCTAAATGTGAAGCACAACCTTCATTTTCACCTATGTGTTTAAATCGTAAAGTTAACTGGTATAGCACACAAAACTCACATCCCAGTTCACGCATCTTGCCAATCGCGTCTCCATTCCAGCTGTCATGTTTCGCGTATTTGCATGGACTGTACACAGATTGTCGTCCCTTATTTCTTCGCCACTGTAGCTGACGCAGACGTGCTCGCGAACGAAAAAAGTGGCATTAAGTTGCCTCCTGCTGGAACCTCAATAGGTAGCAACAACGGCATGACTATCATAATCTGCATATAAATACATGATGGCGAACTATCCTTCTTCGAGGTCGAGTGCATATTCACGTTTCATAGCAAAATCGCAATTGAAACAGGAGGAAAGGTGCTTATTGTTGCAAGTTTCCATAATGTTTGGTTTGTATTTCCTCTAAAAGAGCAAAAGATGGACAGTGACAATACGATGAGTAAAAGGCCAACTGGAAAACCAATTACGAGGTCATAATAAATCGACGTGCTTGCCTTCATTCTCGAGGGTACAATAGGAGGAGAGGCTGAATAGGTGGGGTCTAGGATGGGCTGCAGTGGTAAAAAGAGATAGGAGACATGAGCACTGGCAGGGAAGAGGGCGAAAGCAAAAGAATAAGATGCGATCATTTTTAGTAAAGTTCAGTACAGTTTAATCTAAGTTCAGACTCACAATTCACATAATTCATGGCTAATGAATGCAGTAAGGGTGCAAGTATGTAATAGGCAATGGACATATACAATCAAAAAATGGGTGGAGCTCACCAAAGTGGCATCGATTAAGACTGATCCGGGAGGAGAAGGAGATAGGCGAAACGTGGATTTCGCTTTGAAGGATGTCGAGTTGAGAAAACACAATAGGGGATGGAGGAGGAACCAGTTCTGGTCTCACTAAAAGCAATGAATGGAGGTAGATACATGAATGCGCACATGTAAATCTGTAATGGTTAGGCAGATGGACAAACAAGGTGTGGTGGGCGCTGTCGCGTATTGCACAAGGCTCATTGTGATGGAAGACCGTAATGCGTAGTGGGCGAAGAATGGGACGCTTACAGTAGTGGCGCTGGAGTGGAACTTGAGAGAGAATCAGACGACATGAGGGTTGCACCTCGTTCCTTAGTCCAGAGGTGCTCTTGGTGCCTAGGCGTTTACGATGATTACTTACACCTGAAAGACAAAATTAGGAGCATCATTGACATCTAAGTCTTCCTCGTAGATTCTGAGTGGCAAAAGAAGCATTACTAGAATGATGGAAGGCAAGGGATCAATGAGGTTTATAAAGTAGGATAGATAGTCGAGTTGGTCTGCCCAGCCATGCCTTATCTAACCTAGCCTCGTCCAGCTCAGCTTACTGCAGTATGACTACAGTGGTACGTACTGTACGTTTGCTACTCATTTCGCATCTGTGGCATGATTTATGAAAAGGCATAAAACGATCAAAGCACGAGTATGGTAAAGGGATCTGCGACTCACCCCTAAATGTAACTACGCAATTTGCAAACGTTGGTTGTCGGCGAGTGTTCCTGATTCTGTGCTTTCGAAAACGCTTGCTTCTAACCAGAGAGGAAAGTGGAGGTGGCTCGATCTCGCCGGCGCAAGCAAAGAAAAATAGTTGTTCTACTACAGAGGATAAAGGAGTGGGATTATGTGGACGAAAAGGAAAAACGGGCGCAGGCAAATAAGTCCCTTAAATCTTCCATCAAACCACTTATTTATACATCCGCTTATCGGCATTTGCGCAACGGCTGCAAGCGTAGCCAATAGTTGTTAAAACATAAATAAGCATTAATCTGAAGCACATAAAACTCTCTTAACGAGCCCAATCAAGATTGCTACCATCTAAATCAACGTTTAGCAGTGGCGTGAAAATAAGGAAAAAGGAAACTAAAACAAGTGGCTCGGTAAGAAAATAGGGAGAGGAACGTCATGACTCACCCTTAATTTTTACAATTTCTGCCTTTAATCTAAACTTTGGCTCATTGGTTTTCTTTGGACGAGAAAGGGAGGATCGGTGAAGAAATAAAAGGCAACATAGTACTAGGGCGAAACGTAGCGGAGGAGAGGCGTAAAAGACGAATTGGATAGTGCGAATGATAATAGTCCAGAGAATCGTGACCAGCAGCATGTCTAGCGCTAGTGTGCCAGAATCCTTCATCGTTGCATGCATGGAATCGATCAGTGGCACGTAGGGCATGCAGTGTGTCGCATGGTCTGTTGTAGTGTCGTGTCTGTTGGCCTAGGGAACAATGGTACCGCTTTAACTTTATTTAGGATGCAGCATTAGAATTTGTTTTTCTTCGTACCCTTTCACCTTGGCTAAGCACTCTTGACAGAAGAGATCGGGAGGCAGCATGCACTTCTTTAAATTTTTCCGACCTTGTGTAGCACACAGTCAAGGCGACTTGGGTCGCCAATCGTTAACACAGTGTAGATATCGCAAGTTAGTTCGCAACAAAGTCAGCAATGCAAAACAGTGCCACTGTTGGTGAAATAAGGGCTAAACTTCGACAAAGAGCTTTGAGAATTACCCCTAAATATGACAAAATCAACTGTTTCTGGTTCAATGCTTTTGCAAATGCTTGCCCTTCACTTTCCTGATCTCAGTTTTTTATTAGCTATCCTCTCTGCTCACGCAACTTGTGTAATGATGACTTGAGAAAATCGGTCTAAAAACTTGTTGTAGGCAAACGAATATCTACTACCGAATGTGCGAACCCAAGGGAGATGTTAAGACAAAAAAACTTAGGTAGAAGTCAGGTTAGGGATGCTTGACTCACCTTAATTTTCTTGGAAATCCCACCCGTTCTCCATACATTGGACTATTAACATCCTTCGCGCAGAGGAGGGAAAGTTATTTACGAACAAAACAGGGGCAAACTGCTCATTTTAAGTAGAACGGACAGGGGCGTTAAGAGTGAAGTGAACAGCGAGAGGGATAACAGCGTTGAGTGTTGCATCGAGTAGCATGTCTTGCGATACTGCGACAGAATTCTTTCTCGTTGCAAAGCACGTACAGCGAAGTAGACATGCTTCGAGCCCATTGACTGGAATTAAAGAAGTCTGTTAACCAATAAATGAACATATGAGAAAGTTGGAAGCCATTGATTGTGTAAGTTTTCCCAATTGCTTTGCATCATCTTTACTTCTGGCGAAAAGTAGACTGGAATCTCGCAGAAGGGTGGAAGAACTGCTTGGCGTTGATGATGAGTTAATTCCATCATCAATTTATTAAAAACCGTGACAGCCAGTGCTAGTGGTGCTGAAATACTTGCAATGTAGGGCCACCCCATGCGCGCATTATGCAAAAGTGTTTTGCCATTGCGTTAGTCGCAGAATTGAGCTACTAGTCTCCCAAAAGTTGCATTAATTAATTAAGTGATTAAATCCTCAAACTTATAACATCTTTAATAAACTCATTCATTGTCCGGTACAGTAGGAGCTGCTAAGATCTAAATCAAATGAGCTGCTAAATTTGACGACCAATTCAAAATCAGCAGCAAGAATACTGCTATGAAATCTAAATGATCCAGCGAGTTATTAAGCCATGACCTGCTAAATAAAACTCTGAAACAATGCACACCGGTAGGAGGATTAAAGAAAGGAACCGACCTTAAGGCGATAGAAAGAGGAAGAAATGCCAGGAGGGCAGGCGCCGTCATAAATGCTGCTAATCTACTAACGGTGGTCATTTGCCGGTCATCATTGTGATTTGTGGCCATTTGGTGTTGGGCAATAATCAGGTGCTACTATATAATACGTCAGATTTTGCGCCATCTAGGTGAGAGTATGGTGTGATTCTCATCGATAGGCGACGAAACCAGTTACGACAACAAAAATTATTGCATCGTTGTATATTTCATGCGTATGTGGTTTAACTAGTACGCACGCCTTGCTACCATAAAGTCGGGGCACCAAAATTGATGTGCTTCCATGTTCAATGCTGCAGTGTTAATTTTATGGAGACTAATTTCTTGACAAAATGCAAGAAATACTGCCGGGCTAATTTATTGGTTCTAGTATTCCTCCAAATTCGCTAAGCATGCAGTTTAATGATGAGCACACATTGAATTCTCGGTTGTCGGAACGGAAACCACAAGCGAGGCAGAATAATATTCGCCAGGTTGGTCAATTTCATGAGAGTCAAATTTTGGTACATTCTTATGAACAGAATAGTCAAAACAAGAGAAGAAAGAGTATGCGCATGCATGGTAATACGTCCTTTAACTGTCTCGCCGTAAGCGCTAAACACATTTTGCTGCAACGATGCGGTGCCTGTTTTGTGCTGACATTTGCTATGTGCTGTTAATCGTTTTCCTCTACATTTGATAAGCACAAGCTTGTTCAACTCTGCAAGATGAGTTAAGGTGGAAGCTCATTCAAGTGCCCACTGATAGCGACTTATCTAAAAGTGCAAACTAAAGCAAATGGTTGCTTGAAGCCAGCTTTTAACTAAATAAAACTTCTAAGAAACGTAATGGCGTCTTACCAATTCTGAATTTCTCACCGCCTCCAGAATTGATGATGTACATGCAATCTGTGCCATGAAGGAAGCGATGACGTTAACGAGATTGTGCGATCTTTAAAAGTGCTCAAGAAGACCCTTTGCTCACTTGCCTAGATGAAATCGTAGTGGTCAAATTAATTTGCTAACAATCAAAGGAAATGCCGAGAGTTGTGCGCAGCAATGCCGGTGGAATGGGTCTTTGATAAGACTTTCTAACTTTACAGTCATGAAACCCATGTTCGAAGTAAGAAACAATTTGTGCAATTAACTGCGATGGAAGGTTGCATATTAAAACACTGATACCCAATCTTTACTCAGTATTTTCTCATAATTCTGAAGGCAGGTGCACTTTGTCTTTGGTTTGCTTCTCTACACACCTGTCAGACACAAATACCAAACATCACGAGAACCTCACTTTCAACAATTTCCAATAGACACAAGAGGACAGTGAATGCATGTGAACGCCACTTGCAGAACGACAAACTCGCTCTGCCCTGGCTATACAAATTTTCATCTGTTGACCGTAATTACATGCATAAATTGCGCAGAAGAATTCGATATTTTTTGAAGCAAACATCGGAAGCATCACGGTGAATAGTATTCAATTATTTCTTTTACCAGCCAAAGACTAGCGAACTGACGATGATATAGTAAGAACAGTAACAAGCTATTTCGAAGAAGGGCAACTCTAACAAGACCAAACTGGAAGTAAAATTGCTCCAAAAAATCTTCGAGCTTAAGGGAATAAAATAAATCGCGGAGTAAAGCGGTTGCAACTAAGGGTGCGCAAGTGATTTATTAGCCACTAACTGCTCTTTCTCGGTGTCATGCGCAGAAATACAAGTACAGCTCCTTAAAATCGTACATGCTTGCTTGTCTTTTCATCTTCCTGTCTTTTTGCAGTCCGTGCAGGACTACAAGTGCCCGATCCCGCGCATTCGCACCATAGATACTATTGTGCTTTACGCTCTAAACAGCAGTAGACTGTTGAGTCATTGCAAGTATCCACTGTAGAATTGTACCCGCCCCCTATTCGGCAGTGTATACCAGATGCCCATGACTTTGAGGCAGCGAGCAATGAAGGGAGGCTGAGCCATTCGAGAAGGTAAGTGGTTTAGCGTCCCTCGACCAGTATAGCCAGCCTGAGGCCCTCATTGTAAATCTGGGCTCCTCTGTTAAAGCCACCGTTTTGTTTAATAGATCGTCGGATTGGAAAGCAGTCTGGTCGCCAAGCCGAATAATCGTGCGAATCTGTAAGTTAGCAACAATAGTTAGTAAAATACCCTTGCATCAAGTCACCATTATTGCGAACTTATTCACAGCAGTGCAGTAGTCAACCTTACCAGTAAAGATATTTTAGCATTAATTATGCGGTAGAAGCGTAGCGTATTGATTTTATCTTGATTCCTACTCATTTTACCCATACAATTATACAAAAATCTTATTATCCGCTTTTGCCTCACATATGATATGGAGCCATGGTCTCGTGGTCGTCTAGAAAAAATACCGAAATGGAGGATTTGAAACATAATTTCATGATATCCTTCTGTAGGTCTAACGGGTTTTATAATTGGCATGCCCACAACATTGAAGTCCGTAATGCGAAAACTGCCCCGATAATTCATGGTTTTGAACGCACCTGACCCTCTCATAGGTCTTACAGCATTAAGAAATCCGTCTTTGCTTATCGGAATCGAAATTTAATTGGGATTAACAATTTTTTAACAACAGATACGGTTCCTCTAATAGCTTCTGTTCGAGATGGTAATAAGAGGCTGATTTAAAGACCAGCTTTCCCAAAGGAAGTATATGGATAGGATGCGTTCCATTTGCTGTTTAGCATAGTTTCGTAGCTTTAAAATTTATGTTTATAAATAAAAAAGCGTTGCATAAAAGCAGCCTCTTGATTGCCTTCTAAGTCTTCTTATAATTTTGGTACTTTAACCATATATCGGTTTCTGAAAGTTGCAGCATGACCAGTATTGCCAAAAGAAATGGATGGGGTCGACATTTCTGCCGCCTTATTCCCCATACCACCTACAACCTTGACATTTCGAGTTCCTCTAAGTAAAACGTTCTCCCCAGGAACTGTTGCGTCCTTAACTTTGTCTGCCATTGCAAAATGATCCCTCTCAAGCAAAACTTTTAATAAACAGCTTCCAAGTTTCAAATAAACGCTACAATCTTTAATGCTTTTCAAATGGAATTTGTGAAAATATATGACTTGCGTTACTGAAGGAGAAATTGGAGAGATACATTTTTGCAGGTCATTTTTCCGTAAGCAATAGCTTCATATGTGGAGATGGAATAGCCAAAAAAGGACTATTATTCCTAAAAGCTTGAGATAAGAAGAAACCAGATCCTGTGACGTACTTTGTAGGAGCATTAAATCTTATGCCGGTGGCGATAAAATAATTATTGTTCTTAGTGTGGCGGACCTAATTACCCCTATTACCCGAGGTACCAACCATTTTTTTTCTGCTTGGTAACTGTGGGTCACTGGAAGCTTATTGAGTTATTTGCTTTAGGTTTACAATGCGAATGCATCCTACTTTTTTATTCGGGCAGTTCTAGCTCGCATTATTTGTGCACGGGAAAGCTTGCAAAGTGGATTAGGTCTCTATGGTACAACGATGGGCATGTTCCATGATGAACATAAAAATGGACGTGGAGAGATAGTAGCTCTATGATCTTAAAGTAAGCACGCTGAAGTAGACCCTAAGTTTACACATTCAGCAGCTTTGGAATTATTCCACGCCAGTCTAAAATTTGCAGCTCTTTTATTTCAAACAGCCTCCTTGCACTAGCATCGGCGAGATATGGTGATGGAAATAAGAGCTGCAAAACCACTCATCATCACCATCACCTCACCATCAGATGAAGCATAATGCTCCTAACTGTACCTTAACGTAGCAATTTTTACCCCAAATAATCAGAATCGGCTGGTCTGTCCTGTCGGGGTCAGCACAGTAGACAGTCGCCCAGACAGATGCGCCTTTACTTAAAGGCGCATGTAGTTTTCCAGTGGTGGTCCATCTGCGGCAACCTACCCTAAGCAAATCGTAAATCAGCCTGCAATTATGCGCTCGGAAGCCACTGTTTCAATTGGAGCAGACAATCAACCTCTATGCCTGCTGCGGCCTAAAAAGCTCCTTTGAAGCGGCAAGACATCATAAACGATTACACAGACGTAGCCGATGACAGAAAGTATTCCGTAAAGCAATTCCCAGCTTTTGGGCAATCTTACTTTTCTCAGAGGGAGAACCTATAATGTCAGCGCACTGACCAAAATTATTTATTTATTTCGGTTAACATTAGCTGTTTGATTTAGGAATAAATATGGATCTACTAATAGGTAGAATGTCGGCTGTTTGTCTTGACCTATTCTATCTTAAAACCTCAAAATTGGTTTAAAATTTTACATCATTTGACCTCTTGCTTACCCACTTTGCTCCCTCATTTCCATTCGCCAAAAAAAACAGTGCAGTTGTCCATGATAAATCTGTCTAGCTCCGACTGTCACACCTACGTTGATCCAATTTATTGTGCACTCATGTTTGCACCCAGTTCGCTTTCCATTCGTGTGTGCCGCATATTTGCTTTGAGTATTGCCTGCAAAGACTTGGAAATAAATAACGGTTTGTTGCAAATCAAACGAGAAAGTTGGAAGTCACTGCCGAGGTTCAGAAATGTTCCAGGTCCTTCTGTAGTTCTAAAGCAAAGGTATTCGCTTAAGAGGCACAAGTAGCAAATGCGCTTTTAACACGAGTAATTCTTTGTTACACTAAAGGCAGATTTTTTCTGCTACTTGATCGTCAGCGTGACATCTCTACGATAGCATTGCCGGCCATCAAGGGATGCAGGTTCTTGAAATGAAGAATAATTTTATTAGGTTGGAGGTGGTTAAGACAGCATTTCTTGTTGCAAAGAAGAAATAAGCAGTAAGCGTACTGGACCACAACCGTTAGCGGAGCATCGCTTGCATATTGTGGAGGCACTAGGGTAGACAAAGAAACTTCGATTAGGATGGGCTAGTCCTGGCTACATGGTGT